>OY987289.1:4349217-4642806 GCA_963920785.1 Sphagnum contortum
GTGTTTAATAAATTCATGTTAATTGATACTCATTTTCATCTTAAAACAAACCTTTGAAGTTTGTAGTGACAATTTTTTGCTTTTTTTTTTTTTGTTTACAACTCACATATTCATTTTTCATCTTTGAATGAATGTGAAGTCATAGTAACAATTAAATTTATTTTTTGTGTGTGTGTTTGTTTTACGGTTAGACAAGCACAAAGTTTGTCCTCCTTTACAAAGAAAATTTCTTTGGGGATTAATGGCTCACACAAACATCATCACAACACTAAAAAATATTTGTGTATGCCACTTTGTCTATAGTTTAAAGTGTAAATGTGGGACTAAATAGTTTTCGTAATTTTGAACCTAGTGATTTGAAGAGGAAAGACCCCATTTGCCTTTTACAAAGAGAGAGAGAGAGAGAGAGGAGGGGCCGTGTTGTGTTATGTTGTGTTGTGTCCTTCCGCGACAAACTACCAAAACGACAATAGCAACAGCACACCAAATCTTCCAATGCCAAAAAGATCCCTCCAGAGGCTACCTACTTTAAAGTGATTGATTATTCAGCCACAAATTTCACCCACTACAAACCAACCAGTGAGCAATGTGGGGTAAAGTGTGGTGGTGCATGAGTAAAGTATGTAGTGATTATTAGGAACTTCACCGCTTAGTTTTGTTTGTGACTTAGTCTAGGTGAGAGAACTAAACCATGGAACCAAACTTGAGATGGAACTAAGTTAGTGCAAAGAAAAGGTAGGTATCAAACAAATCCAAAAGAAGAAGCAGAAGAAGAAGAAGAAGTCGGGTAAGAATGTTGCCCATTTGTCTGAGAGTGAGGAGGATGGGGTGGATAAAAAAGCAAGAGTGGGACCTTTCTCATCCTTCTTCGAGGTGGCGCTCTAATGGTCGGGAATACTGGTCGGTTGCCAGGCTCATTTATTGTACAGCCTGGTTGTATTATACCCCAGCTTACTCGTATAAAAGGATCATTGCTTTTGGTAGGGACCCCCCCTCCTCCCTCACCCCACAAGATGAGTTGTGTTGTGTTCACATTCATCTTTTGTTTGCCGATCCAAGCTAAACTTGTGAAGAACTTGTGAGGGAGGGGAGGGGAGGGGAGGGGAGGGAAGGGAAGGGGAGTTTCTTTTGGGGAGGAAAATCTTGCAGCAACCAAAAAAACAAAGGAGTGCAAAAGACAAAAGACAGAGTAGCCAATAGTCCTTATCGATATCGAGCATCATGTATTGGGCCCAGATCAACAGGGATTTTGGAGAGGGTAACTAACACATGTGTTTGCCAGATCCCCCATTCATTCATTCATTCATTCATTCTTGAGTAAGAGGTTAAGGGGGGGGGGCAAGGGTCCAGCCGTCCAGATTTCAATGGAGAGGGGAGGGAGAGGAGAGGAGATGAGATGATGTGTTTGTCAACAAATTACTCCATTTGAGTACCTTTTGTGTGTGTGTGTGTTTTGGATTGGATTGAGGCCGTTATATTTGATATGGCAACCAACATAGAAACCAGCTTCTCTTCCCTTCCTTGTCCATGAAATTGTTTTTAAAACTTTGGAATTAACAGAAAGCTCGTGTTTTTGAATAGTGACCAGCTTTTTGTGTGTCCCATTCAAGCACGATTACAACCCTTTCCTTGTAAGTGGGATGTTCACATATGATGAGCAGCTTTATCTGTTGAGATATATGAGCTTGAAATTTGAAATTATCGTTAGCTTCCAAAAATCAATTCTGTTATGGAATAGGACCTTTCAAAACTCATTACGATGTATATGAATGATGCCTCACCTTCCTTGACTCGCTGCATTCCTGGGTGGAATGGGCCCTATCCTTCCAGACTCGCTCCCGTTCCATTGTACAGAATAGCTGGAGTGGAAGTAAAATTGGGGGGATTTTTTTTTTGGGTGAGTTTGGATTTGTATACATTATGAACAAATTGTATGTAGCTGCCAATGCTTTAGTGTCTTTACCAAATTGCACTAAAAGCTACTCACATGCCTCCAAAAGATTGCACTTTCCTTGAGGGGAGAGAGAGTGGGTCAGTAATGTGACAATTAATTATATTACTCAGCAACTCAACAGACTCTTCTATCTCTTTCTCTCTCTATGCTCTTTAGGGCCTTTTTTTTTAATTAAAAAAATTCAACACAAGAAAGTGTGATATCATTTATTATTATTATTATTATTTCGCTCATATTTTATCACAGAGACGTGGGAGGATTTGCTACCAAGTGTATTCTGATCATGCAAGCAGCAGAACAACAACAACAACAACAGATTGCCAGTTTCAGTTCAACATGTAATTGTTGTTTCTTCAGTGTCAAGGTTTGTTGGTTGTCTGACTGGGGGTGCCACACCACCCATAATAACCCAAAGGAGATTTATATATTTATATATAAATGAGATTATTATATATAATAGTATATTATATATATAATTATTGAAAATAAATTATATATATATATATATGAATCCTATATGATTGACTATTGGATTTGTAGTGTATTCTTCTGTGGGTAAAGTATTCAAGGTTCTCTTTGATGCAAAATCAACCCCTTTTTAACGGTGTCAGGATCAGAGTTGACTTGAGGCTTCTTTGGGGCCAGACCTTGTTGTTGGGTTGTTCCAGCAATTATAGCACCAGTTACATACTGTTACCCTTTGTTGTTAAAGCACTTACAAATAAATAAATTGTTTTCATTTGCATCAGGTTGTGCACCACCATCTCCACCACCACCACCATCACCATTCGCCAAACTTGCTTGGTGTAAGCAAGTACCCCGGGATGGTGCATGTGAAACCCACACTCATCACTGGATCACCGGCCCATTTTGGCCACCAAAAGGCTGGCATTCAAGAGTTGAATTTGAAACCCCACAAGATATATATTATTATTTTTTTCTTTTTTTCTTTTTTCTTTTAAAAAACTACACCAGCCTCTTTGTCACACCAAAAAACAAAATGAATGAGGTTGGTAGGTGTTGTTAGCCCATTATGTGGTTGTAACTTACTAGATCAAATGCAAAAGAACATTACCAACCACTAAAAAGTGCATGAAGAGGAACATCTCCTGTGGTTTTTGGTCTGATGAGTTATGCTGTTTCTGTCTTTGTGTTGTAGACTGCAAACTTAAGAAGTTCAAATGAGAGAAAACCCAAAAACACTGATTTTGTATGTTTGTAGTAGTAGTAGTAGTAATAGTAGTAGTAGTGTGGGAAAAGTTGGCCAAAACTGTTTTGTTTGACAAGTTTAGTTCAGGCTCTCACAACAATAATAGAGATAACGGTCTTTTGGGAGAGCCTGAACCAAACTGGTCAAACATAGATTTTGTTGTGAATTTGAAGTCTAAAAGCCCAATGGGTGGTGATTATTTTTACTTTAAAAGTTTTGTCTAAGATGATTGATTTGCATTTTGAAGCTTTTCATTTTTGCATAATAATCTAAGTAGGGTTGGGTAGAAGGCAGATGCCTCAACCTCACATTCACTCGCATCTTCAGTGCATTCATGGGGTTCAAAGTGCACAAGAACAAATGCTAGGCAATTTTGATGAGTGTTGGGGGGTGGGGTTGGTATCACGGCCAGCCTAAAAACCAACAAGAGTTTCATGCCAATTCTCACACTATTGTTGGTTCGCACCTTCAGGTGAGAATGGGTAATACCTGAAACCTAGAGGTTCTCACTAGAGTGAATCATCATTCTTGAGAATCTCTCAAGTTATCACATGTAAGTCCCATCATAGGTTTAAAGGTCATACCATATTGGTTATCAAGCATAAGGGGTCTATGTGGTGCTAGGTTCTAGATTGATGAGGGTTTAAGGTTTAGGGCAATTGTAGTAGGGTTTGGGGCAACTACATTAGGGCTTGACTCGGATTCAAAAATCTTCATTAATCTTCATTTGAAAATTTTAATATTACATCTAGGGATGAAAAGTTTGAAGGTGCATTTAAATAGGATGAAATTAAATTTGTTTTTTTAAAAGAACTAAGTTAACTATTGGTTTTCACCAAGCTATTTACATATATTTGTGCCATTAATTTGTAACAACTAAATTAGAAGAGAGTGGGTTGGTTGAAATTAGTGTAAATTGGTTTTTTTTTTTTTATAGAATCATTTAGGCTAGTTTTCACAAAATTTTCAAAGAATCATCATGATTCTTGGAAAAAAAAAAATTTGAAAAACATATCCACTCAAGGTTTTAGATTCCTCAAAAAAATTATATGTCAATTTTCAAATAGGTTGATTCTCATATCTTTTTATAATAGTTGATTATCTTACATTGATATTTTAAAACACCATACGATTTATAAAATATTAATATTAATTCATTAATTTTATAATTCAACTAATTTTCAAGAAAATGTTGCATGACAAATACAACAAAACAAAAAACCAAAAAGTGAGAGATTCTTGTTGTGCAAATTTGGTCAAACCCAATTTCATGAAATTTGCAATTTATAGCACACACATTTAGTGGAAAATGACACAAAAAACTTGTGCACAAATTGAATTTTTGATTTGCATGTGGTGGGATCCCAACAACAAGTTATAAAATAACAAACCCCCAAATTTATGTTGAGATTATGTTAGCCCAAGTTTAAGCAAAAAATTAATAAGCTTAAGTTATGGCACAAAGTCCTTCCTTCATAATTTGAGGATGTGTGGTTTGGACTAAGAAAACCACACCACCCCCCTACATGCCCCTTTGTGCAAGTTCACCTTGCATAAAGTGGGCCTTGTGTAAGGACCACCATGGTGGCATAGGGTTGACAAGCCATGGTGAATTGGGGTTCAACTTGTTTTACAAGTTTGGGCCATGGGAATGTAAGTACATGTGGTTTTGGGGCAAGCAAGGCTTGTCTTGGAGGGAACTCAAGGTAGGTTGTTCAAAGACAACATAAAGTTAAGTTGTCTTAAGTTCACACGTGGTGTCACCCTACAAAACCTTTTGGAGGCAATTAGGGTTATTTTAAGATAACATTTAGTGTTATCTCAAAATGACTTTGCTAAAAAGAAGTTGAAAAAAATTGAAAGATTCCAAGCTAACCTCGTGTGTTGTGAGATGCACATGTTGGTAAAAGTTAGGAATTAGGAAGTGCGCAAACTCAATGACACAATAATGTGAAGGATGAAAAAAAATGCATCTCTATTAATATCAAAGCATGACTTTGAACTAGTGGATTGGGCAATGGAAAACATTGTTGACGTCAAGAAAAAAAAACCTTGGAATCATGGGACAAAGGTAGAGATCATGATGGACAAGGCTACAAAGTTGGCTACCTCCAAGGATGGTTCAAGTTTAATTTTGATTGAGATAATCACCTTAACAAGAAATAAATGAAAAAACATGTGTTTGAAGAAGGGAACACAAAGTTCACCTCCCAAACCAAGTCCAAGTGTGAAAAAAATACTCCACAAACTCAAGGGCAAAAGGAAAATGGATGAGACACAAACCATGTCCTTTAAATCAAGTTCTAATTATGATTCAAATAGTTCAAGTGGGCCAAATGAATTGGACAAAGCTTAAGAGGTATCACCCAAGAAGGTTCACTTTGAAAAGGAAAATAAAATAAAATAAAATAAAACCTTGGGAGTGAGTTGAATCCACAAAACAATATTTGGCCCATTGAGAGCAAGAAAAGTTACAAAATTAAAAAATGGTAGAAAAGTTGGATGATGAAATCAAAGTTGAGGTCAAAAGATGAACTAAACTTAAGTGTTGAAAGCTATTATCTCAAAAGCCCTGGCAACTTTAACAATTTTGAAGGGGGGTTGAAATTGGTGAAAACTTTCTAAGTAATGTTGTCATAATAAAGCAGGTCAATCAAGGTTTGTTGGAAATCTTGAATGAAGCAAATAGGCTTAAGTCTACATGAATGACAAAAGGGGACGTTGTCACCAAAACTATCAAAACCCAAACTTTGGATTCCTTCACCATGAAGAACATGAACAATGTTTTTTTTGTGATGAAATTTTTAAAAAGGTCAGCAACATGTAAGCAGAAAAAAATGAAAAAAATAAAAAAATTCGCCAAAAGCTAGGGTTTCAAAACGATAGGTAACTTCAATGTTATTTGCAATCATATCACCAAGCCATCTCCTTCCACTCAAATATTTTTCATTACTTGCCTACACTCTACCAAAACCTTTCAACACTTACTTGCATTTTCCTCCTATCCTTTCGCCATCGCTATAACTTTGTTGAAGCTTGTTGCCAAGATATTTTTCCACTTAGGGTGATTATCACCATTAATATGTACTATGTATTAAGGTTTGTAGTTATTTCATTATGGATCCCAAACTTTTGTGCCATTGTGTATTTCAGAACTTTGGGGGCGACATCAATTTCAAATTTCAATTAGAAGAAGATGCATGCAAGCACAACAAAGTGGAAAGAAGCTTGCAACTCCAAGCTCCAACAACAAACAATTGAGTCTTGATTTATAGTGAAGCTCAACTACTCAAGAATCAAGGTGTTCAATGGGCTATGAAGTTTCCTTGGGCAAAATCAATAATAGATGAAACTAATAACATGCATTAAGTTCAATGTGCAATTTGCATGAAAGTTGAAAGGAAGGAAAAATTATTCATGCTAAACTTGATAGTTTGTTTAAGCATATTGGTAGGCACAAAACCAAGGTCTCAAAGTTAAGAATAATAATTGGTTCATTTTATTTCAATCTTAAAAGCTAGCGTCCACAATTTATGAAAAAAATTACACTACTTGGGATCATCCTTCAATTCTTGATATTGTTGATGTAGAGGTTTCCCAAGACCAAAGATGAAAATTTATCCAATTTGTTATTGTCTTTCATTTGTTGTCAAGGGGTCAAGCTATGATGGACTTTGAGCATTTGAAGGATTTTTTCAACCCACTTAAGGTGAAACACACACCCAAAAAACACCAGATAGATTTTACAAGGTGGGTTGTTGTTAAGTCAATGAACCAAGTTTTGTTGTAGTCCACTCATGATGTCATCAATGTTGTTAATTTTTGTTTGTGAATGTGGATGAAATGATGACAATTGACAATGCCTTTTGGATTTTTCTACACCTTTATTCAATTCAAGGTTGGAATTAGATCCCTCTTCTAGATTGTGTGGAAAATTTTGATGTGCAAGGGACAACTGATGACGTCTTTCAATCAATGTTGCAATCCTTGGATTCCTTTGCGGGTGTGAATGTTAAGGATTTGGGGTCCAAGCTCATCTCCATGGGTTGTGACAACAATAACGCTTTTGGAGGTGCCAAAGTTGGTGTGATTACTTAGATGAAGGAGATAGTTGTTCCATTAATGATCAGAGTCCACTCTTTTGTTCACTATATGAATTTGGCCATGTTGGTATTGTCGAATTCAGTTGGAAGTGTTGCTACAAGCCATGTATATTTTTTTCTTTCACTTGATTAAAAAGTTCCTTGAATTCCAAAAGTTATGTGATGTGCTCACATAAAAAGGGAACAAGTTGTTTTTAAATGTGAAGATGAGATGGATTGGTATGTTGTTACCCATGAAACATGTCATGGAATAGTATTGACCATTATGACAAAATATACATGTTGATGCATCAAAGAACAACGTTGTTGTTGAAAATTTAAGCCTACTTTATGACTTGGAATTGATTATAAGGTTACATGCAATTCTACCACTTTAAAATTCTATGGATATCCTAATCAACCTTGCCTAGTCCCATGATGTGTTCATATGTGATTTTATTGATGTAGTGAAGGTGTGTGAACTCAACCTTTATCGCTTCTACTCTGATCCATACACCAAATTTGATGATCTTGTTTTTTATGAACTTAAAGCTTTTGAATCACTACCTATGAGTTAGTGAATGGTGAGGAGGCTGATTGTTTAATCATTGAGTTTATTAATGTTATGTTTTCTACGAACCAAAGTTGTCTTACAATAGGTGCTTTAAAATGCGTGTTGAAGCTAAACTTCCTTTTAGTCATGGTTCATGTGAAATCAAGTTGTGAAGATTATGCCCAAGTTTTAATCCATGAATTGGAGGTTAGATTTTCAAATTATGAGTTGGCTTAGGTGTGATCTATTTGAATTTCTAGACAAAAAACCCATAAGATGTTGATAATTATTCCATCAATGTTTGATTGTGATCAAAAGCTTTATAGTTAATGGAAAGTGGAAAAGGATGGGATGTGGGTTGATGTTTTGTTTGATCCATATGAATTGGATTTGCAACATTTGTTTTTTTAAATGACCATGGTTGCAAATAGTGAGTTGGTGTTGGGGGAGGTGTTGGATAAAAACCCAATCATTCAATTTTAGGTGAAGATTACTTCCTTTTGCATCTTCAAGATCAAACTTTCATAATTCATTAAGTTGGTTGAAATAACATGTGTTCAAGTCTTGGGGTCTATCAAGGATGAACAATGTTTTTCAAGAGTGGTTTTCATTAAAAAAAAACTAAAAAATTGCTTGTTGTGCCATTTAAATCTTTGCACTTGGTTCTATGCGCAACAATTTTACAAACTTGAAGACTTCCATTTAAAAAGGCCATTACCTTGTGGGCAACATGAAGACCGGATATTGCATTATTTTTTAAAGCAAAAATTTCATTATTAACAACAATTAGGTTTTATTCAAAGTCCTCTTTGTTAGGGGAGCTTTCCTTGTCCATTGTGCACAATGCACACTCATAATAAATTTTTAAAAATTGTTTTCTTCTTCTTTTGAAAATTTGGCTTATTTGTGAATTTTTGAGGATTATTGAATCCTTGTTAATTGCTTGCAGGTGTGATGGTCAACAGAGAGTTTGACGTGGAATTCAAAATGGGGCTTGAACTTTGAGGTTTTTCCTTGTATATTTTAAGTTATTGTATTTTATTTGTTGCTTTATTCATGGTTGGAACTTAGCACTTGCAAGTTGTGTTGGGTTATGGCATAGGGACACTACTTTACACTAAGCAAAGTCTCAAGTTTGATATTGGGGTTCAATTATCTAAGTAATGTTTTTGAGCATTACAACATGCACTTGGTTAGACCCTTTCATTTAGTTTCAAAGTTTTGAAATATTTTGATTTGCCACATTACCTACACAATAAAAATACACAATTGCCAAACTCTAGCCCTTGAAAAAAATGGTAACCAAAATAATAATAATTATTATTATTTATTAAAAATTTGTTGGAGTAGCCATATTACACACTCCCTCTTGCTAAATGTTGCCTAAGTGCCTACTTCAAGAAATCCAAAAAAAAATGATGAACACGAGGTCCAAGTGGATGAGGCAATGGGCCCTCCAAAGTGGAAGCTTGTTTTGAAACCCAAGTGATTGTCACGAATGCCAATAGATTTAACATCACATACTTCATTTGGCAACAATAGTTGTGTGAAATTTATTTTTCATAAGTGCATATTACATAGACATGGAAATCATTTGTCTATTCAAATTATTTAAACATGAATGTCATGCACATTGTTTAGGCACAAATGTCATATGTTATTCACATTGTTTCAACATGAAAGTTGTGTCCATTAATTTCATGTCTGGAATATGCATGGTATTCGTGTCCAAATAATACAAACCTATGAATTACCATGTATAAGCAATATGAATGGTTTAGAATGATTTCAAGACTAAGTTGAGCAAGAAGTTCACCTTACATAATCAAATACTGAAAGATGGGCAAGACATATTCAACATGCTCCAAGGATAAAAACTTGGGCCTTAGTGTGATATGTTCAAGTGTTCAACAAATTACATCAAATTTGTTTCAATGAAGGAAGAATATTCATGCAAAGTGGCAATTTTCTTTGGTTTGTAGCTTTTGATTCATAAATTCATCTTTCAAAGAAATGAATTCTTAAACTTTTGCCAAGAAATGATAAAAGTGATAAAATGTGTGGGGGATGACTTCACATTCCACAAAAGTGGTGATGAGGAGGCAAATTCAAAGGAGATAACAAGAGGAATGGGAAAAAGTCCCAAATAAAAACAAAGAACAACATGATGAAAAAAGGTCAAAAAATGAATTTAAGCAAGAATGAATGTTTCACTTGTGAGCAATTGAAGAACATGATCAAAGATTGTTCCAAGCTTATTAAGGTAAGGCAATAATTGGAACAAGATGGTTTTGTTGCCAAAGCAAGTGTGGCCAAGTTGGGCCCAAACTTGATTTTAAAAAAATGTAAAGTGAGACTTAGCATGGTTTTTCATTTGTTAGACTCAAGAACCATGCACTTATTCATGAGTCCAAATGTTATGAAACAATTGTGATTGAAAGTTACAAAGGTAGTGAAGCCCTTCAAAGTGCAATTGGCACAAGGGGATGCAAAATTAACATTTGAAATGGTGTTAGGTGTCAAGTTTGAATGTGGTGGGTCTAAATTTGAAGAAAATTTCATGTGTGTGAGTTAGATAGCTTTGAGGCCATACTCAATAACACATTTTTGGACACTTACCATGTTTGATCTTTTGAAAGATAAATATAAGTTAAGAACCATAATTAGGTTAGATGAAATGTTGGTTAATTTGGAAGTTGAGTATCAAGTTAATTTAAAAGTAGTAGGTATTCATTTTATTTCTTTGCAATAATTGCCAGAGACTTCATTTATTTTTTAATGCATGTAAATGAATTTAATGCTAATGCAAAAGCCAAAAGGCTTAACCTATGGCCTAATTGTATTTCAAACACACTTAATAAATGTATAGATGTTTAAATTAAAAAAACTTCCCAACAAATTGTTTTAGTGTTGTGATGTTGATCACAAAATTGAAATGGTGTTGAGGTCAACACCATCTTTTAAAACTCCTTATATATTTAACTAGAAAAAGTTTGAGGAACTTAAAAGCTAGATAAAGAGTTTAATGGAAAGATGTTACATTATACCAAGTATGTTGCCTTATGGAGCCCCAATGTTGTTTATGGACAAAAAGGATGATGACATGTGCATGTGACTACCATTCTTTAAACAAAATAAACATAAAAAACAACTACCCCTTGCTTCAATTTGACAATTTATTTGATCCATCTAAGTGGGGCTTGTTAATTCAATTGAGCGGATTTGAAGTCAAGTAAATTACTAAATTTATGTCATGGATATGAATGTGGAAAAACCAACCATGAAAATTAGGTATGGTTCTTACAAATCCTTGGTCATGTCATTTGAGTTATCTTAAAGGAGTGTGAAACTTTATCGGAAAAAAGTCCAAACCATTAAGGAGTGGCAAAGTTCAACCACCACAAAAGGTGTAAGGTCCTTCCTTGGGTTGGCCAACTTCCATAAGAAGTTTATAAAATATTTTTTGCCATTGGCTAAAACACTTTTTGAGTTCCTTATAAAGGAGTTGTCATTTGAATGACAACATGAACAACAAGAGGTTGTGTTCGAATAATAAAGGAAAAACTTTCAACTACACATGTATTGAAATATCCCAACTTTCTTAAGTCATTTGAAATGCACACCAATTTAAGTGAATTTTCCATCAGAGACATGTGGATGCAAGATGGGCATCCCATTGCCTTTGGAAATAAGAAATTTGTGGGAGCCCAACTAAGGTGGTGAACTCATGAAAAAAATTGTTTATCATGGCGAGATATTTCAAGGCTTGGCAACAATATTTAGGTTCATAAAAAACCAAAATCTTCACAAACATTGTGTCTTTGAGGTCTTTTGGTATTCAACCAAAGGCCATGGTGATACAACTACATTGGCATGATACCTTGGGGTCTAGTATCAATCATTCACATTGGAGTTTAGATATTTTTATTGAAGAAAATTGGAACTAGGTTGAAATTTAACACAACTTTCCATTTGCAAATCAATGGTGAAACAAAAAGGGTCAATGGGATATTAAATTGATATCTTTAAAACTATGTGAATGTTGATCATAAAGATTGGGGGGATCACTCAAATTTAGTGGAGTTTTGCTATAACTTGCCAATCATTCAACCACGAAAGTGAATGTCTTTGAGTTGATCTTAGGAATTGAAGCAAGACAACACATGGATTGAGGCATCCTAAGGATGGGAGGGAATCATTGTGAAGGAAACAAAAGTGTTGAAAAGATGGTAAGAAAACATGAAGAATTAAATGCATGAGCCAAAAAGCTCTTGGAGAAGGCACATGCAAGTTATGAAAACAAAGCAATGAAAGCCAAAGGCATATTAAATTTAGTACTAGTGACCTTGTGTGGTTGAACATTTGAAACTTTTTAAAAATGCTTAAAGCTTTAATGAATTAATTCATACCAAAATATGTTAAAACATACAAGGTGCATTATAAACCTCACCTTGATGTTTATACATTGTTATTGCCAACAAATTTTGTGCTACATTTAACCTTCCATGTGTTTAAGTTGATGCTACTGAACAAAAACAAAAAGAGGTTAGATCGGAAACAAACCTATGACCCATGTTTTGATTTCCTTGGGCATAGGCTAGAAGGAGAGGTTCAATACATCATGGGTGTAAATCAAACTAAATGCTTAGGGTTTAATTTGGGCAAGTAATATTTGATCAAATGGAAAGAATGATTTTCAAGAAAAACATAGATGAAACCTGCACACTTAAACTTTACTTGAAATAATGAAAATTTTCAATAAAAAAAGGGGCATGAGGTGAAGCACAAGAAAACACACAAGGCACAAAAACTTTTGAATGACTTGAATCTAGTTAAATGTTGATAACAACATCAACCTTCAAAAGTGAAGGTGAAAGCTTGAAAAACCCTAAAATGTTGAACTTGAAAGGAGGGCACACAAGTCCAAACTCAAAAACAAATTAGAAGGTCAAGTTGTGTGACAAAGCTAATCCAAGCGAAAATGAAATGAAAGGTTGAAATGAAATGATAACAACCAATGAAAAAGGACCTTGGGAGTTGGACTCAAAGTGAAAATTTCCCAAATGCCCAATTAGGCTTTTGCTTTGAGATAGTAATGTGGAGTTGGACTCAAAATGAAAATTTCCCAAACGCCCAATTAGGCTTTTGCTTTGAGATAGTAATGTGTGCACATTAAATGACATGCTTCTAAACTGAGAATAATCCTAAGGGACCAAAGTTTCTAATGCACATAATCACAACACACGTCCTAAAGGGAAAAGGGGGTATGAACTATAAAAGGTTGGTTTAACATTATTTGTTAGCACATTTACTAGCTTACTTTTGGCATGGTGTTCAAAGTCATTATCTTAACAATTAGACATGAATTCATAGAGAATTGTCACTAGGTTGGGGTGTCCCAAAAGGGGGAATGACATTAGACACAAACATGCACAAATGATGTTTAAGATTCTTCCTACAATGAGCCCATGGGATTCAACATGAATTAGACCAAAATCATGAAGGAGCTTATCCCAAAATGGCTTATGGTGGTGATATGGCAAATGGGGGCTTGTCATAAGGGGCAACATATCCAATAACATCAACAAGGATGTTAACTTCTATGAGGTGGGGGTGATTGACATGCCTTTTTGTGCAAGTTCACATTACATAAGGGGGCCTCATGCCAGGACCACCATAGTGAGGCACCATGGTGATGTGGGAGGCCAAGCCATGGTGAATTGGGGTTCAATTCCCCAATTTGTCTTATGGGTTTGGGTCGTGGGGTTGCGAAAATGTGGTTTTGGGACATTTGAAAATTTGTTTCGAAAGAAAGTTAAGGTAGGTTCTTTGAAGAAAATGTAAAGTTGTTTTGTAAAATCCTTTGGGACAATTGAAGACAACATCTTTGTCTCGATTTGAAACATCACGTTGTGTTGTCTTTTGAAATCATTTCAAAACAACTTAATGTTGTCATGGGAATGATTTTTACATGAAGATTGCATTTACACTAAGACTTAACCTCATTTTACCAAGTCTAATTTAGTTAGTGAGACAAGTTTAGAAAAAACTAAAAGACTCCCATCTAACATTGTGTATTGTGAGATGCATAAGTTGTTAGGAATACAAGAATTTAAAAAAAAACAGAAACTCAACACTGCATGAGCGCAAGGGACAAGCAAAGAGACATCTCACCCCTCAATAAAACAAGAAATAAAAATCCAACCAACACACCCACTCACCCACCCATGGTGGACAACCCTAAACAAGATTTCTTTTGCCTATGAACTTGGCTCCCATTTACACTGAACAATTAAAAGAGCTGACCATTTCAAAAAAGAATGTCTTGAAAAATGGCCACAATAATTTAAGCATTAAAAAATAAGGAGGAAAAAGGACACACACACACACACACACACTCAGTTGGCAAACCATGCCCACACATGATGATCATCAAACAAAGAGACAGAGAGAGAGACAGAGAGACACTCCCATCCTTGTTTTAAAATGATTTATTTTGTTGTTTTTGGTTACCTATTCACAACCTGAAATTTTTTGGCTTCATGAATGATTGCACTGAACTGGACTAGACACTAGACCGGAGTGCAGGGGAGACGAGACGAGACGAGACGAGAGGAGTGGACTGAACTGGATGCACTTGGCAGTAGTCCGGACGGACGGCCAGCCAGCGCACTACGTTACTTACTTACTTACACTAAGTGTGTGTGTTCCCGGGCCGACCGGGTGGGCCCTGCCAAGCGCCGGGTCCGCTGTCAAACGGCAGTTCCTGCCTGCCTGCCTGCCTGCCTGCCTGTTTACCTTGTTAGGTACCTACTACCTACTACCTACTTGGTAACATCCGTAGGTAAGTAACTAGTAGGTGGTAGCCAGGCAGGCAACAAACAGGGTCTCGTTGCTATAGCCAGTGGCGTGAGTCAACAAGCTCGCCATCTCTCGCCGTCGCTCGCCATTCACGCTCATCGCAAAGGCATACGTAGCCGCGGTAGCCGGGCAGTTCACGCGCACAGCAGCAGCACCTCCTCCTCCTCTACAGAAGAGCACACACGCATGCCCCCACAGACAGAGAAGAGAAGAAGAAGAAGTAGTAGCAGTAGAAGCCCGGTCGAGATCATCAGCGCAACGACAAGGTCTGGAGCTTCTCGATCATTTTGGGATAACCTTATTGAAGAGGAGTTTTCTTTTTTTTTTTCTTTTTTTGGGGGGGAGGGGAGGAGGCTGGGGCATACGTTTTCAGGTGGGAAGAGAAGAGACGAAGCGTCAGTCCGTCAGTCAGTCAGTCAGTCTTGATGAAATTGAAGAAGCTTGGCAAAGCTTGTGGTGATGGTGGCCGTCGCCAGGAAGAAAGAAGTAGGTTATGTTGATGTAGAGAAGGCGATGGCGGCGTAGTAGTCGGGTGTGGACTTGAAGAAGAAGGAGTTGTTGTGTTTGTCAGTAACAACAGATAGACAGAGCAAGCGAAGTTGTGGGGGTGGGGGTGGGGTTCGCTTGTAGAGAATGCCGAATGAAGCGCAGGAGGAGAGGACTCATGTGTCGATGATGGCCCCTGGAGCTGCTGCAACCGACGGCCACGACGGCGGCGGACATTCCTCGTCTGTCCTGGTTGAAGGGAATAGTGGGCATAGTGGGACTACTCTGAAGGAGCATGACTACATTGGTCTCTCGGTGTCTGCTTCTTCTTCTTCTTCTTCTTTCCAAAACATGCAGCAGAACTCCTCGTCGCCGGCTTCAAGGGGTCACTGCGAGAAAAAAGTCGCAAGAAGAAGTGGGGAAGAGGAGGAAGAGTTCAACTTGAACCTGGGTGCTACGGAGCTTCGACTGGGTCCGACTTCCTTGCTGCTGCAGCAGCAGAAGAAAAGTAGCAGCAGCAACGGAGCAGCAGCAGAAATCTCTACTGCGACTGTCACAGCAAGCAGCGCAGAGCAAGCTACTGCTGAACAACAACAACGAGCCGCTTCCGCGCCGGACTACAAGGGTTTCAGCACGTATACTACCCATCTCGTGCACGCAACGACGTCAGAGATGCAAAAGAAGGAAGTGCCTTCTTCTTGTGTAGACGACAGCTTGAACCTGGGCATCGGCTTGATGCCCAACCGAAGCAACAACTCCAGAAACGCTGATCCTGCTGCTGCTGCTGACAAGAAGTTCTTTCAGCACTCCCAACAAGCTTCAGCAATGGAGGAGGAGGAGGAGAACAATAAGCGTCAAAGCCGCGATCAGCAGCAGCAGCAGCAGCAAGCTGAGAATAGACTCCCGCAGCAGCACCCACAAGAAGCAGCAGTAGGAGGTCACCATCAGCCCCTCAGTAACAGTAGCCTGGAGCAGCAGAAGCAGCAGCAGCAGCAGCAGCAGCAGCAGGAGCTCTTGTCAATGCAAGAAAAGCAGGTTCCAGAGATGATGCAGCAGCATCAGCAGCCGCAGCAGCAGGGGGCAGCAGCAGCACTTGCTGCTGCTGGTCCTGATTCTGTTTCAGCTCCTGGAGCATCTTCTTCTATGCATCATCATCATGCTCCTTCTCCCATGCAGCAACTACAACTACCTGGTATGCTGCACCACCCTTCCTCTTCTTCTCAAGTGTCCCAGCAGCAGCAGCCAGACACAGCAAGCAGTTGCTACCCTCAGCAGCAGCAGGAGCCACCCTCCCGGTACCCTCAAGAGAGCATACTGGGGAATCTAGATCGCACTGGCATCATGCAGGAGTTCATGGCTCATAAACTCAAGGTCCAGATGGGGCAGGCAGGAGGAGGAGGAGATAGTATTAATAATGGAAGCCACTATTGGTCTGTGGGAGCAGAGCACCATATGATGCCACATTCCTCTCCACAAGTTCCTGAGATCAGCTCCAGGGCTGCTTCAAATGGACCTCCTCGGAGCATGTTCCCTCTTTCAAAGAATGGAGTGGGTGGAGCCAAGCGTGGTTTCTCTGAAGCTCTTGGAAATACTGTACCTCCTCCTCCCATGGAGTCCAGGAATGGCGGCGGTCCCTTATATGGGTCTGATGGCAGCAGGAATAATGGGTTTGTGGAAGGTGGAGGAGGAGCTTTGCGGGAGGGTTCTTCAGTTGGAAATAATAAGGGAAGAAGTAATAATGAGATGTCTCCTCAGCAATCCAAGCATCATCTTGGAGCACCTGCACCTCCTGCTGCTGCAGCCACTACCACCATGTACTCTTGCAACAACAACCCAAGGCCTTCACCTCCCTCCTGGCAGCAGAGTCTGGAGCCATCTGGTGGGCTATTTGGTCCTTTCCGTTCTCAATGGCCTGCTTCACAAGGGGGAGGGCAGCCACTACCACCACCACCAACACCACCACCGCAGATGAGCAACAGGGCTGAGGTGAGTGCTGGTAACATGGAATCAAATCCAAAGGCATGGGATTCTTCACGCTCCAAGAGTGTTCAGGAGACAACAACTGTGGCTTCTTCAGAGATTACGAAGCATCCATCTTCTGACACACGGCCTGCATCCATGGAAGATGCTGCTCCCACTACTGCTCCTCCTCCCAGGTAAGGTCTTGCTTGCTCTTCCATCATGCTGTTGTTGTTCTTCTTGTCAGATTATCTGCTTATGTGAGTAATGCAGAGGAAGGTTGAGGTTAGCTCCTCCTCCCTCCCTTCCTCTTGATCTGTTCATTTGTTTCTACCCAGATTTTGACTTGAGCTAAGACTTTCATTGTCTGCTTCATGCTTCCAGGCAATCACAGATGGTGGGATGGCCACCTGTGAGGAACTTCCGGAAGACCCTAGTACAGCAGCAGCCTCCTCGGCCTGCTCCTCCCCAGGAAAGACAACCCAGGCCAACAACAACAACAACTCCTCAGGTCACCACTACTGTAGTTCCACTGACAGCAGCAGCAGCAGCAGCTCCAGCAAGTAACGGGACTCAAGTGACACAAACTTCCTTCCTTGTGAAGGTCTACATGGATGGGCTCTCAATTGGGCGGAAAGTAGATCTTACTGCCAACAACAGCTATGAAAGATTGAAATCTGCTCTTGAGGATATGTTCCAGGACATGTTCCAACAATTCATCAGTATGTCCTTTGCCACCTCCTTGTCTTTTACGAGAAGCATACTGCTCAGGATGATTTGGATCTGCTTGTATCCTGCAACAGTATTGGGTCTTTACTGTGGAGTAGTCATACAAGTGTCATCAACCCTTCTGGAATGAAATTTTCTTGAGTAAAAAAATTGGAGTTTATGTGGATTGTTGGCTTATGTTCTTTCAGATCACTGTTTTCTAATCCAATTACAACTTGTGAATGGCACAACAGGGCAACCTGGTGATCCACAAAGCTCCACTGCAGGCGAGACTGGGATGTTTTCATCCTGTAGCCAGAAGCTCAACTTCTTGCACAGCTCTGAATATGTGCTCACATATGAGGACCGTGAAAGTGATCTCATGCTTGTTGGTGATGTTCCCTGGGAGTAAGTCTCTGCTCCAAACTTTTTGCTTCTATGGATTGTTTCTGTATGATACATGTAGTGGTGGTTCCAGTCTCAGATTGAAGCTAGGAGTCTTTGCTTAGAGCACTAAGAAAGCTCCTGGTCATCACTGCAGGATGTTTACAACTATTGTTCGAAGGCTGAGGATCATGAAGGGTGTTGATATAGGTGAGCATCATCTGTATCATCTTCTGCCTTCAGTACATAGCCCTGACCAGTGGAGGTTACTTAGTGTAATAAAACAATAAGAGTGGCCTGGTTGCAGTTAAGCTACAATCTTGGTGTTCTAGTAGTGAAACAAGAGCTCATTTGATCTCCTGTGAATGTTCTTGGAATTCCTGTGACCCTTTTATTCTATGGTTTGTTGGTCAGTTGAGATCATGGCTTCTGCAGAGTGGTTTTCTGAAAAGATGAATAATTGTTAACTCCCATCCATTCACTAATTTTTCTTTTGGTGGGTTGTTCTTCTCCACAGCTCGAAGAGGTGGTGGAGACAATCCAACAAATTCACAGGTAGAGGCAGTCTGAGAAAGTTGCCAATATAAAGAAGAGAATTTGATGGATTGGAAAAATCTCTAGGCTCATCAACATCTGCTCAACTTCTTCTCGGTCAGAGAATGGGAAGACCCAACCCCCCACCCAGGCTTGAAAGGGAGAAGAACATGAGAAAGAGAGAGGGAAGAAGTCATTTGGGAGTGTGTGTTTGCCATCAATTTTTTTTTGTCCTCCTAGAGATTCGACCAGTTGTAGAAAAAGGGAAGGAGGCAAGACACTTGTTACTACCGAAATATTTAATTTGGGAAGGCTATATGTACCCTTTTTGTGTTGGGTTTTGTACCCCCTCCCAGGTCCCCAGCACCCTTCTGCGCCCACCTTAAAATTAACCCTGAGGTTAGTATTAAATAATATACTGTGGAGAGCTCTTCCGTGTATCATTTTAACAAGGTAGCCTGTGTCTATCAACCAAAGGCGCTTTTAAGACTATGTGTGCTACTTCATCCCAATTGCATCCTCCTTTCCTATATATTCTCTGCATTTCATGACTTCCTTTATTGGGGAGCTGTATTTAGTCTGGATGATTGAGATCTCAATGCAGTCCGTCCTTCGCGGTTTGGTTCAGACTGTCAACAGTGACAGAGATGTATTTTGGGTTCTTTCAGATTCCCACTACCATGAACTTTTATGAAGAGATTTGGCATGAATCATTATTATTATGTGCAAGGTGTTTGTTGCACTGCTCCTCTTTACTACTACAGTCATCAATCTGGTTTTGAATTCTTCCAAGTTTCTTGGTGTTGGGATCTGGGTTTGAATCATTTTGCAACTTTTCTTATTCAATCATGAAGGTTCTCAATTTGTGAAAATTCCATCTTGGAAGAAGTGGAGTCAAAATATGGGGGGAGCTTAGCATTCTCTGATCTCAAGGAGAAGGGAGTGTTTGTTTTTGTATTAAGACTGCTTCTGGGAACACATGTAGATATATGTACAAATAGGAGCTGCACAATATCACATTAGACAAACATACACTGCTGCATGTGTACTACTGTTCCCCCCACCAGACATGGGTACAATTCTGTAACACCAGCAGGCAGGTAGGTGCAAGCAAAGAGGTGTGTGACATCTGACACCAAAGTGCAACAACAGGACTGGGGTGCTCATTACTCCATGGCAAACATGAGTGCCACCAGTAGGCATATTTGTACACTATTGGCCATTGAAACTAACACCCAGTCACATTCACAGTGAATGTGTGATCCATTTGCAGTGAGGGTGTGATCTAGGCCAGTAATGCATTGTCCAGACCTGTGCCAGCCGTTTATTGAGAAGAAAAAAAAAGGCCGGTTATCAGCTATTCAGACCCTGTTTGCTGGTCATTTGAGTAAATGGCTGGTCATCAGCAGGGTCCAAGGGTAGGTTATGCACAACTGGCCAGTTACTGAGAAAGCGGTCGGCTATGAGAATGGTGCATGTTCAGACCCATATGTTGGCTGGTTATTCAGCAAATGGCCAGTTATTGAGAGGGCCCAAGTATATAGGTTACTCACAACCGGCCAGTTATTGAGAATACAGCCAGCTATCAGCAAAGGGTGCACATTCTGACCAGCAGTATTGGTTACGTGTTGAGAAAATGGCCAGTTATCAGCAAGGGTCCAAGGGTAGTCTATTGGCAACCCACCTTTGGCTATCAGCAAGGGTGCAAAACAGTTCTGATCAGTATGGGTTACTTGTTGAGAAAATGGTCGGTTATTAGCAAGGGTCTAAGGGTAGTATATTCACAACCCACCTACGGTGCGCTTGGTTATCTGATGGAAATGGTGGGATTGTTTTGAGTTGGTTATTGCATGCGGGAAGTGGGGTGAGCATCTGAGGAAAGAATGGTTGCTAAATTATGAACAGGTCTGAAAGTTCACAAGGGTTCATAGTACACACCCACTTCATCACCTCAAGAGAAGCAGCACATTAAACAGGGCCCACTGGAGGAGCTATACAACATGGGGGGGTGTAAATCCATAGCAGCAGCAGCAGCTGCTGCTGCTGCCTCCAGTAGCATGTGCATTAGCTGAGCACAAGGGACTGGGGGCCCAGAAGCCAGAACTCATTAGTACAACAACTCTGTCTCTTGCTCCAGTAATAAAACTCTGCTCCTGGACAAGGTCAAGTGCCTGCCCACGGACTACTCTCTTGGCTACTGTTGTTTTTGTTGTTGTTTTTTCTTTTCTTTTCCTTTCCTTTCCTCGGTTGAAGTTCATGTCGGATGCACACTAACCAATGCTGTTCCTCGCTGGGGATGTACTTTAACTTGTAATGGGTGATAAAAACAGAATGACACTGGCCCCTTTCTTTTTTTTGGCTGAGGAGCATACCTTACCTATTCAGTAGATTTGAGGAAACACCCAACACTGATGATGCATCATTCTAGCAGCATTAGCTAATTACTTATTGGTACTTCTACTGTGTGGGGATTTTGTAATCACCTGACCTCTTTCTTCACTTGCAGTTCATAAATTTATATGCACCCAGTGCCCACCCACAACAATTGAATCCTTGAGTGTTCAGCATTTACAGGTCAATCAGTGCTTTGTCCTGCTGGTTCATGCTTTTGAAGACAACCTTTGGTGTTACAGTCCTTGCTTGCTAGGCTAGCTGCTAATAAATTGTTTTTTTGAAGCCCAACCTCGTCTTCCTTTTTGTTTCCAGACTTTTTCTGAATATATATATTTTTAGAACCTCGGGTCTGGTCCTACAATTGAAATCTTCATCAGTAGATTGGAGTGCTGAAATAATATTCGAGTGAGAGAGACATTTTCTTTTGCAATCCGTTGTTGTACGCCCTTGTGAACTATTTGCTAGACTTATCCAAGAAACCCTTTTTCTCCTGCAAAGTGAATTTTTTCCCTAAACCCTGTGGTAGTTGTCTAGAGCTTTCAAACAGTAGTACCCTATTACCCCATAAATATATATATATATAACTTTTGTAAGATTTTCAGTTATGAAAAAACTCAAAAACTCATGCATTGCAGGTCCAAACTATTGTTTCTTTTACGGATTTCTGTTTGTAGTTAAAGTGCCCATCATCTCCAGGAAGATTTAGCCAAATCTGGCTATAAATCAGAAATAAGGTACAAATCTCTAATCATCCTTTTACACACTGAAAATCACATATATGAATATGACCAAAAAAATTAAGTTTTTTTTTCTTGCATCTGGCAACTGAAAACCTCCGAAATCACTTTTTTCAAGTTTTTAAAATATTTCTCTTTCTATATTGTCAGTGAAAAAAGAGGCTGGTCCAAACATTATGAAATCACTTCCATGCACCCCTTACTCATTAAGAGTTTTCCAGTTGAACCAAGAACACCCACCAGAGTGCGGCGGGAGAGGGGTGAGGTTGGGAGGCCTCAACATGACGAAACAAACCAACTACCTTTCCTGCAAAGACTAATAGGGAACCAAACTTGTCATCCATATCCCAAAGCAATTTGGGAATTTTGAAGTGATTTACAAACCGAAAACAATGGTTAACTAACTAGAATGTCCTTGTTTGTGTACTTCTTTGGTTCTACTCTCTGTTTGAAAGCCTAATGTTGTCTTGCACACCTACAAGATCTGGTGGCTTGAGATCCACTAATAAGTTTGTGGGTACCAATTAAGCTTGTGGCGCGACCATGTTACTACTATCCATTGCCATGAAGATAAATTCTTCAAAAGACGTTAAGTCAAAAGTGATTGACTCTATGACTTAGCTTTTGGCCCTTGGAACTTGGTTTATGGTGGTGTGTCTACTTAAGCTTGCAATTCAAAACTCATGTGCATTTTTTATGTAGGAGAAGGGTCTGCATTTTCAGACCCCTTCAAGAATTGAAGCTCCAAAAGAAGAATTATGGAAACTCAAATATTTCACCATGCAAAAATATGATCTTCAGAAAAATCCTCTAAAAAACACCAAAATCCTTCAAGATATATTATAAATATATTACTAATCTCAAGTTTCAAATACAAGCCAAAATATCATCTTTCAAAAATCCTCGTATAAAAATAGACCTATTATTATTACCTAGGGGCCAATAAAAACCCCTTAAGCTACTATACCCTGTAATGAATCTAAACACAATAGCCTTGCCTTGGTAGGCAAGGCCAACAAACAAACAAAAGAAAAGAAATCAGACAATATGACACTTGGTTATATATATAGATCAATTGAGAATGTTAGAGTCTAGTATGTAGAGCAGGGGGCTGGCTACCATTAATGTGATGCGGGTTTGTGAGTGATGTTAGCTTTCATGATTGGGTCTAAAGTAGCTTAATGTTTTTATTTTAGTGTTTTATGCAAAACTTGATCTTGTCCAGGATCTTGATGTAAGAGTTGCAATTTTGCTTGCTGAGTATCATTTATAGCCAATTGCTCACACTCTTTACTGAAAAGTAGTGGTACAGTGGGTGGGCCTGTGGACAAAGTCTCTTGTGGCTTTGTGGAAGGCATCACAAGCAGGATCTCATATTGTAACAATATGTCATGCTCTGCTTAGGAGCACTGCAAGTCATCCAACATAACCAACTGACCCACACTTACCTTCTTGTTGTTTATGAATGAATGAATGAATGTGTGAATGTATGAATGAATTGAATCTTTGCATCCTATCCCCCAATCATCGCCGCCCAAAATAAAACAATGGGTGTGTCACACCGTGACCTTGCCATTTACATTAAAAAGTAAGTATATCTTAAGGCAAAAAAAGAATTACAAAAACTCAAATATTTCACCATGCAAAAATATAATCTTCAAAACATGCTCTAAATTTTTAAAAACCAAAATCCTTCAAGATATATTATAACTCTATAACTAATCTCAAGTTTCAACACAAGCCAAAAAAATATCATCTTTCAAAAATCCTCATATAAAAATAAATAGACCTATTATTATTATTATTATTACCTAGGGGCCTATAAAAATCCCTTAAGCTACTATACTCTATAATGAATCTGAACACAATAATATTCTTGCCTGGGTAGGCAAGTCCAAACAAAATCATTCTTCCCACTCATATTATTAGTTCAAAGGTTTTTATAGTCCAACAAACACAATAATCCTTACTACGTTTCACCAACAAAAATATTGTAATCTATGTCGTCCCCGACCACACAATGCAACGAGTTCCATGCTTCTAAATCATCAATGTTGGGAAATTGGCTTACTTACGATGGCACCCACCATCCGTTAGCCCCACTTTCAGCCCTTTATGTGGACAAAACTATTGTCGTTGGCAAACATATTTTGTCATTGTCGGGCCCATGAATTAGCCATCCCCTCCCAAATGTAACAACACTCGTGCCATTCTAGTTTCAAAGGAGGCCCAAGAACTATTGCCACAATCAAGCCAAACACCACAAAGTGATATGAACACAACTTATTGACGAAGTGGAGGTACATGATTTGTACACATGTATATTGTTCATATGTGAATTTTCATTATTAATAATAATAATATTTTTTAAATTATTTATTTTCTGTATTTGTAATATGCTACTAATATTTTTAAAACATATTCAAACCTCCCCTAATTTTATTGTCTTCCCAAGCTATCTCTTCAACCATTTTAATTTGTTTTTACCTTGTCTATTGTGAGGTTGAAGGTCCTTGAAAGTGCCCAACCAATACCATAGAATCTTCACCATTTGGGCCTATTCTTGATTTTTTTAATTTTTAATTTTTCCATTTTTTCACTTCAGTAATGAAAAGAAAAATTTCCTGAAATTTCTACAATTGAGGCGGGGAAAAAAATGCCAAGTAATTTTGCTCTAATTAGGCACACCACACAACCAAGCTTTAGGACAAGCAGTCAATAACAATAATAATGGCAATTGAATTTCTAGAACTTTTAGCATTGCAAGTAGTTAATTTTGACAAAAATTGACATTCATTGAAAATTATGCAATTACTGCCAAAAATGATAAAAGCATTATGGTAAACTACAGAATACTAGTGCAGCTTCAGCACATGTTTGCCAAATAATTAACTAATTTTGAAGATCAAAATTTGAAAAGTTGAACATTTCCAAAAAAAAAGCTTCATTTTCCTTCATAATTCTTTTTTTTTCTTTGGAAAAAAGTAGTTTTTCAAATTTTCGATATTTCTAAAAATAATATAATTTGTGTCAATGTGCCAAGGTACTATGGTTATTGGCACATTGTTTTTTTGACAAAGTTAAGGGAAGTTGATTTTGCAAAATTGAAAAAAAAATTTAAAAAAAAAAATCTTATGAAGCACGGATTTTTCAGGGTTAATGACCCTCCTTTCTTGCAACCATTAAACCAATCAAAAGCATAAGTTCAGGACCATCTAGGAGGCTCAAAGACAAATCTTTCACATGTTTTTCTTCTTCTTTGCAATGACAAATGCAAATTGTGAGATCTAATAGTAATGGGAGGTCTAGAAATGCACATGCCTTGAACTTTGTAAAACATGTACTATCTAAGTATGAGATTGTTGCAGAAAAAATATATTTTTTAAACCTTTTAAAGTTGTAGGTAGGCCTGCTTTTAGGAGTTAGGGTCAAAAAAACTTGAGGCCAACTTTGAGCATGTTTGGCTTGTTTGTTGGCTCCAAGTTACAAATAAATGTTAGAACATTGATGTCAGGATATTAATAAATGTTGAAGCCCCAAGGGCTACAAATTGAAATTTTTAAAATTTTGATTAGCATTTGATTTTTTTATATTTCAGTTTGGCATGGTTTTTTATGATTCCTTTCTTGATGTTTTGTTCTTTCCTTCACGGGTGATGAGAAAGTTGTTAAGAACACGAAAAATCACAAGAACAAAAACTAAAAGAAAGGTTTAAGTTTAACTTTCAAACAAGGAACAAACAAGATTATGTAATTAAAAAACAACACAAGAACTAAGAACAAAAACACGAAATGTGTAAAGCAAATGTGAAAATAGATTTTAATTGTGTTTACATATGCAAACATGAACATGAAAATAACATGATAAGGTTATGGTGTAAGATCGTGCCTAAAATTAGTGTTAAACAAACTAAAGGAAATGAAAGGTCCTATTTCTACTTATACCCCTTTGGGAACCTAGTTCAAAAAAGGTTCCAAGGAGATTTTTGTGTGTGCATTAAGCCTTCTAACTAAAAGTCAACTATGAATTAATTGAAACTTAACTAAAAGTCAATTGGGAGTCAACAAGGTTAACTAGGACTTAATTGGAAGTTTAAATGGGAGTTAACTAATAATTAATTGGAAGTTTAAATGGGAGTTAACTAATAATTAATTGGAAGTTTAATTGGGAATTAATTAATAATTAACTAGAACTTAACTTGAAGTTGATTGGGATTTAATTAGAATTTAATTAAAAGTTAACTAGAAGTGAACTAAAATTTAATTGGAAGTTAATTAAGAATGATTTGAAACTAAATTAAAAATTAGGTACAAGTTCAATATAAATCATGGATGAACTTTGAAAAAAATGAACCCCATGACATTGATATTGGTGACAAAAGGCCACTAGGAAATTCGCGTTCACTTGTGTCAATACATGGGTGACAAGGAAGAGACATTACAAGAAGAGCACACAATTATAACACTCGTTTTAATTTCTCACAGATGTTTAGAGTTGATTGTAGAACCTACCCTACCTCAATCATCACAATTATGCCAAGCATGGGCCATTGTTTATGTAAGGGAATATGTTTGAGTAGTACATGCATTAGCCCCAAACACACATGTAGCCCCATTTGATGAGACCATGGGAGTCCTTTGCCTTCTCCATGCATTTCTTGAAATTAATCTCCCCCCTTTTCGTTGATGATTTTCATTTTGAAACGAAGGTTACTTTAGATTGAAAGGCATTTATCTTTGTTTTGGTTTGTTCACCACTTTTTTTTTTTTCTACTGGCCCTTTGGGTATGGTATATGAACTTTTAAAACATTTTTGTCCAAGAGGATTTTGTGAAATGGCTTTGACTTATTTTTTGGAGGTATGTGGGCACATTGCTCAAGGTCATGTTCCACCTTTAATGTCATGTTTGTTTTTTTCATTTTGATTATTAACGTTAGAAAAATAGTTTAGAAACATATGTCCCATTGCGAACAATGAGGTGACCTATCACCTAGTTGCCCACACATCAATTATTCATTTAAGGATATTTTCACGAAGCATTTTAATCTTCATTAGTTTGGTGTAGCAACCCATGGTGGGTGTGAGACAATGGTTCATGGCCTTCAAATGATGTTAGATTTGCACCCAATTTGTATGGTGCTATAAATGGTTGTCCATAATGCCTATAATTCAATGTCACAATTAGCCATTTTTTAAGAGTGACAATTTTTGCCCGATTATCTAAATCAAAATTTCCCATTTGTTTGATGATTTTACACACGCTCATCTCCATTATATATTTTTTGGGCTTCTTGAAATGAGGATCTCATTGTCATTTTGTTGAAATTAGGTACATGACAAGGGGACCCATTGGGAAGAATGTTGTTTGTTTTAGCCCACCTTCGCGCTCTTTGCCCTCCAACGGTAACCCACCTTACTTGTGTTTTCCCTTCATTGGCAAATGATACGCATATAATAGGCCTTACATCAAATGTGGGGTTTTTTTTATATAATAATTGCAAGAGTTTTTAGCATTGGGGCTTTCAATGTAGCCAACAAAATGTGTAATTTGGTCTCCACATGGGTTAGACCATTCTCTATCACTTCTTCATGGCTTTTTTATTCTTGACTTCAATTTTCGTATTTTGGGCGAACTAATGGGATCTATATCATTCATTGAGTCATTTGTGATTAAGGTTCTTCATGAAGATCTTGGGATGATATTTTGTCTCCCTATGCTTGCAAATCTTCAAGCAGCTTTTACGATGCTCTCATTATGTTATACCCAATGCCCTGGCTATTTGTTTCATACAATGTTTCCATCTCCATGTATTTTGCAACAATATGTTGAGTTTGATACTTATACCATAGTTATGTTGGAAAAATTATTAAGTGTGGGATCTTTTGTGGTTCTATTGTTCATTTAGCTCATTGTTAGGCCATTTTTCCTGTTTTTTGGGGGGAGTTTGACCTTCCTTTTGTAGTTCAAATTGTTGCCCCTGCATTTTTGGGATGTTGGGCTTTGATCGTTGCTACATTTATCATTTGTTTCCAATAGGATGATCACCCTATTCTTTTGGATGTAATAACACATGTTGAGACTAACACGTTTAGGTTCTAAATAAGACTATGACATACCATAGCCTTTTTACCATAGGTTGCTCATTCTTAGGTCCCACCTTTTGAAAGCTAGTGGTTTAGTTTTACCTTTAGTTGTAGGCTTCTTTGGCAGATTGCCTACATGAATAGGAATTTACTTCTTTTCTAATAAACTTTCTTTTAGATATCATGCGAACATGTTTCCATTCATGTGCAGGTCAAGGGGTAGGTGCTTGGTTATTAACTTGTCCTACCACACCTACATTTTGTTTATCCTTAACCTACTTCCTTACAACATTATGTACCCATCTTGGGTTGCCACATCTTATAGTTGCCCATCTTTCACAATGTTAATGTGGTCATACTAATGACGATATATACCATTTGCTTTGGTACCTTTACGAGAGTAAACATGTAGCAACCCATGCTACACTTTGGATATTACATTTATTGTTTTAGAGAATGGAGCACATGTTCAAAGGGAGGTCTCCCACCTTTTCCTTTGTCACACCCGACGATGAATGGATATCCTTATCACTATAAACAATTTTTGGACCTTGATGGATATCATCATTGTTAACCGGACTCACAAAGATATGGTATAATGAACATCAATGACAACAACACATGTAACGATGATGGTTGCTCAAGAGGAGACAAAGTCATACATTGAGTGATCATTAGGCAATGACTTCATTCCCCTTGCTATTGAGACGTATGGGTGTTTTCATTATCGTTTTGATTCATTGTTGACCAATTGTGCACAAACCACTGTCGCATGTCATCAATAGTCTTATTTAATCCCCTCGATGCTTGTTTTTAATTATCAACAACACATGTCCATAACCTTGCAACATGTGTGAGGCAAAGCAATTTTTCAACGGGTTGCTACATTTGGTTGAGATTTTTCATCTCTTCCACACATCATAGCTAGTGCACCTCCGTCACTAACTAATTTGTAACAGGTGACAACTCTTTCATCTTAGGACTTCTTTGTTATCGTTGATTGTCATTTAGTAGCTACAAGTCCCCTTTGTATAGGGTCTTCATTTGATTTTTGTTGATTGTTTGCTTCTGTTTTTTTCTTTGGGTTATGTCTACTTGTGTCCTCATTTGTTTTGTACTTTTGATGGATGGGTTCCCATCCTTGATTTTTATTTACACGGTTTTTCTCCCCAAATTCTTTGGTATCCTTTCTTAACCTTGGGGCCAATACAAGGCCATAAAGTTCAGCATTGGGGCAGATTTAAAAGATCATTCAGTTCATAGGCATGAAATCAAAATTGGTGGCCTTTCCATTTTACTGCATGACTGAAATCCTTTAAGAGTCCTATTTGTAATAAAATATTAGCTGACTTACCTCATACTGAAAAAAGAAATCCACTTAAAATTCTACTCAGCTAAAGATGATTTGTGTGTGTTAAAGCTGATGAACAAACCAGTCCTTAGGAAAAAAAATCAGAATAAAAAATTGTTGGTCCCAGTTATTTCAAAAACCTTAAAAGAACCTGTGGTTCTCATGAAAGAACCGGAAGCTGGCTAGTTATTTGATTTTTTCAACTCTTTTGAGAATGGTGACTATATGCCAGGACCGGGTCTTTGATTTTTGAGAACCATGGTTATGAGTCATAAGAATCGCCCAAATAACTGATGGGGGCCTGTTTCTAATATCTGCCCACCACTGGAACAAACCGATGAGTCATAACAACTGATAAACAAACATGAGATGCATCTGTTGTGAGGCCTATGTGATGGCTGATGTACATTAGGCATGTCATATTGGTTTATACTTGTTTGAAGTAGCCCATTATATCAAGTTCCAGCCAAACTTGGTCCACTGGGTGGTATAAAAAGCCTTTAGAATTGGCACTTTTGTTTTAATCTTGCTTTTGCTTTGTTAGTGTGTCTTGCAAGGCCATTGCCACCTTGAGTAACCATCCAATTCACCACTTGCTTCCCAGAGAACTAATACCACCTTTTCAGGTTTCGCAGTAATTAAATGATCTTTTGAAATCTTGAATTTTTTTTTGAAATTGTTTGTTCCAAATGTTGAAATTTAAGGAAATTACAAGGGAAGGAAATATACAAAAATTGGTGAGAACCCAGGACCTTCTTGCTTCATAGCAGGCCACCATTGTAAAGCAAGTATCCAATAATTGACAACATTCTAATACCTTATAATTTGGTGAAACATTGTATCTCCTCATCTTTGCAAAGAGAAGCAATAGAAATTGTTGTGAAAAGTCTTTGACAAACTCTTGGAGACATCCAAGATGTTAACCTTCCTCCAGGAGATATTTATATTGGGAGATATTTCTGTGAAGTTCTGGAAAGATTGGCTTGTGTACTTGAAGTACTAGCGTTGCTAGTTTTCTTGGTGAGGATGTATAGTGCCACTCAGAAACTTGCCACAAAGGAATGCAATTACAAATACTGTTTTCATAATCTAGTTAGTATTGTAATGTTGCACCACCATAGATGTTACCAAAATGGAGAAGTAAATTACTCTTCAAACATGTATAGCACTCTTGTGAATATAATTGGGTCATATAAAAAAAGAGATTCCATGTTCTCTGTGATATCTCAAATCAAGTCAATCTGTAACAAAAGAATTGCTTCTTTTCCTCCAAAATGCTCCACAATGCCCTATCTACACCAATCCATGGACAGCATATGGAATTTATTTGTGAGTATTGAAAGCTGCTTTTCCATATTCAGGGCTTAGAAGTCAATAGCTTGATAAGCAACGAGAAATTCAATTTCTCATTACTCACAATTTTAGTGAGCCTGAAAAGGATCGAGAGAGGACCCTATAACAAGGTAATGGATATTTCAGATCAGACCAAAAACTACAAGAGGATACCCCACCCTGAAGAAAAGAGAAAACAAGACCACAAGCCAGAATTGAGTGGTTTGAATGATAGCAATGGTCATACTCATGTTCCATGGCCTTCACTAGCAGCAGGTTATGGTACTCACCTAACATCCCCACTGACTCTATCAACTCCCAGCAGTGAATGGAGGTCAATGTCAGACATACCTAGGTTTTGAATTTATGTCACAAGACCACTGTAGTGGGAAGGAGTCATTTAATGTTGATACCACAGATCTTGGCAGGTACATCTGAAAGAAATCACTTGTCCAAAAATCTTGACTTCACCCCTCCTACAGGCACACACTATTGATTAGCGACAAGCTTGACAAACATAATGAGGCACCATTTCCCACCAATAGTTAAACCAAGACATTCAATGGGATGGGACCATCTGAAGCTCTGCGCTTGTTTTGTAGGTTTTAAGCTCAAACACTCTGTTTACTCCATTCACCAAGAGAGAATCCAGCCTTCAATAGAAGACAAAAGAAAGCACACTAAAGCCATGTCATCAAAATGACATATACATGAAGAGTAAACCTCATACTTACCTTCCACTTCCTCAAGATGCACTTCTCGCACATGCTCAGCGTCCATATTATACTCAAAACTGCAGCACCCACACCCCTAGCCCTGCTCCATTACCACTAATTCTTGAATACTATCCCCACCCCCCCTTGCTAGACTTCTCCATTTTGGATATATATAGGTGGACATCCTCATATTCATATCCAGTGCATTCAAAGAAAGGAACTACAGCTCTCATGACTAGATGAAATTACATCTCACAGTTGAATTCATGATTCAAGTGGCATTGCATGCATCTAGATTTACAATCCTCAGAGACATCATCACTCAACAAGACCTGGCTGTTCAGTTGTTTTAGTTTTAAGAACCTAAATCTAGAACAGGATTGCATCTCTGACTTGCCAGCAATAAAAATCCCCGTTAGCCATTAGTGATCCAGGGAGAAGAAGCACAAACTCCATGATTTGCTGAGGTTTCCAGTCCATCAGAAATTTGTCTGACATCAGAGAAGCATTGTACATATTACACAAGTTGGAAACCTCTAGTGATGACAACAATATGTTGATCACATTTATATCAGGCACTCTCTTCACCAGATTCAGTAGAACAAACAACTGGAGAAATAGAGAAGGTTCACAAGCATGTAAGTCTGATGACATCAAAGAAAACTACAAACCTTTTTGAGAAATTGACTTCAATGGTATCATCTGAGGCAGTAGCACTCTTAGCAGCTTCAGCAAGTACACTCACAATTTCCTGTTTGCGAGGGCTTGCCATCAAACAGTCATATTCACTTGGAACATGCACGGCAATAAAGTAATCATTTAATTCACTTAGGCTCACCTTCTTGATGGCCTGCACACCCTTTCCCCCAAGCAATTAAGTTTCAGAAATGCAAATAGAGAGTCAAATAGCAAAATGCAACAAACACATGACAAAGAATCTACATGACCTAGGCACGTCAGATTTAGATATAATCTGGCAAGAACCACAACTGCCATGGCAGCAGGAAATTCCGATCTGATGGATAGCCATACATAGGTAATACATACATATATAGATATATATATATATGCACATGTATATGTATCTGTAAGCCAAGAAATTCCAGAAGCTAAGGCTACTGAGGCATCATCCTCATCCATGAGGTAGAAGCTTGCCTGCAATGCAAAGCGGTGTCTCATGCGATAAAAGTCAGAGTCCAGGATGTACATGGCAACCTCAGTGATGATCAGGACTCTGCGAACAAGCTTTGCACTCCGATTCAGCTTCATTACATTGTCTGCAAACAGCACCTGCCTGTCTCCTGCAATATATGTATCACACATATCTATCAGGACTATACCATTAAAAAAAAAAATCCTTATCAACTACATATCCCTAATTACAAATGCAAAAGGCAAGTCTCCCTGTGGTCCCCCAGCCATACATGTATTCTCACCATGATAATGCTTAGCATTTCATCAAATCCCTAGACTTTACTGCCAACCAGCTCTGTTGACAGACAAAGCTTACAGGGAAAGAAAGATGCAGATCTAATTATGCCAAGGAAAGAGAGTAGAGTAGACAGAAGGAGAGAAAGGACATCGTTGTTTATGTTCCAACGACTCAAGAAAAAAAAAGAAAAAAAAAGATCGCGAACGAAAACAAAGACGTAAAAAACAAAACAAACCGACCTTGCTTGCTAAGAAGTTTAAGGATCTGAGCATTCGCAGGAACATCAATATAGTCGGACGAGAAGAATCGCTGCACGAACGACTTGCGCGACACCACCTTTAGCCCCGTCTCCATCGCATCTCCACCCTCCATCACCATCATTTTCTCTATCCTCTGTCTCTCTCTATCTCTCTCGCTCTCTCTTCCGCAGTTGTTCTTCTTTAGGGTTTCATTTTTTGCAGCTGTGCAAACGGTCTTTTTAGCTTCATATCTGATCTAATGTGATTGGAGGTTGCAGCTGCAGCTGAAGTCTCCTAGTAGTAGAAGGGCGTGAGATGGAGGAGCATATGACTGCAGATGTGCAAGTGCTTGTGACCTCCAAAATTCTGCAAGTGAGAGAGAAGAGAGAGAGACAAGGCGCTAACTACTAAGACATACACTAGCAGGCAAAGGGCACAAGCGGCTTGCCACATCCACAAGGCTCTTAAATGACAGCCAGAAGGATGATAAATGTTCAAGACACTACATACAATAATACCTAAGGTTCAGATCCAATAATACTCAAGTGTTGAAATAATTTTATTTTTTTTAGAGCTCTAGTGACCTCGGCACCCAATTTTTAATTTCCAAACATTTAGATTCATTACAGAGTATAGTAGCTAAAGGGATTTTTATAGGCCCCTAGGTAATAATAATAATAATAATAATAATAGGTCTATTTTTATACGAGGATTTTTGAAAGCTGATATTTGGGCTTGTGTTGAAACTTGAGATTAATTATAGAGTTATAATAATGTCTTGAAAGAAAGATTTTGGTTTGTTTTAGAGGATTTTTTTTTTGAAAATATAATTTTTGCTATGGTGAAATATTTGAGTTTTCATAGTTCTGAATTTACGAGAAAGGTGAGCTGATTTTCAAAAAATTTAAGTTTCATTTGAATGATTTAATATTGAATGAATTTGCATGGGGTGTGACTTAATTGAATGCAGCTCAATTCAATTCAAAAAAAATAAAAATTGAACAAAGTACATATTGAATTGAATTTAGTTTAAATCTAACTGAATTTTAAATTTTAAATTGAAGTGAATTGAATTGAACACAATATTTTGGTTTGGATTCATTATTGTTAGTGTTCTTATTGAAATTTTATTCAATTCAATTCAATTCAATTCAATATATATAAATTGGTTTAAATTGAATTTTTTTCATAATTTGGTTGAGTTGAATTTAACCAAATTATATGAAATTTTAATTATGAGAAGAGGCATGTTAATTTGCTTTTTCATATGATATAAGTGGGTTGGTGAAAAGAGAGTGAGGTAGTTATGGCATGCTTTCATAATTATCACATGGAGTTGATGAAAGGTGTGGGTTAGTTAGGTGATTATGAAATGTCTTCATAATTGTCAAGTGAGTAACATCCAGAATTGTCATGATGGTGATTAATCGACCTTATATCTATTTCACCGAAATCAATTTATATTATCAATTGTCATTGGAATTTTTTCTCCAATTTTTTTTTTTACTTAGTCAAAATTCTTGAACATTGGAGCTCTCTTGCGTGATTAACAGTCTGCACCTTGAATCCCATCAGACTAGAGGAATTGGTAGCTCTGGACCAGGATGTATGTGTGTGTGTGGCAAACTGCCCATTGCTGTGAATGATGTACATGATGGGAGGGAATGGGGTACAAGCATACACTCTTCCAAGCAAGAATACAAGATAGATGGAAGGTGGACCTTGTGTGTTAAGAACTGTAAGAGTATCATGGTGGATTGTCACAGGACCATGGAGGATGACTGTAAGAGGACCACTTCTCTCCACATTCTTGAACGATGGGTCCATCTTTCTCAAACTTACCAAGGATTTGGAGAATATATGAAGAAAGGCAGCAACAAGGGGTGTGTACACGTGCACAGGAGGGTGCATGGAAGGCTTGTCATCCACCTGTCGCTCTGGCTCCATATTAGTAGCATTGTGGAGAAGAGCTCCTTGCCCCTCCCACACCCTATCTCCGTTGACAGATATGGAACTCCATTAACCCTCATCTCTCTTGTCCACATTCCCCCCCACCAGCAGTTTTAAAGCTCTCTCAAAATTTCAGACTCCTACAATACTAAGTGGTAGCTACTTCACATATTCACATAGACAACAAGGAGATCCAGATCTCCAGTAGATAGAGAAGTTGACAAACTTGAAGTACTCAGAATGCCTTCTCTTAGAAGTTGTTCTGTGAGCATTTCAGAAGAAGGAATTCACAAGAATGTGCAATCTTGGGTAAGGTAGTGATAAGGTGCATTTATTGCAACACAGGGGGACATGACAAATTGGCAACCATTGAAGGAGAATGAAAATGCATGTCAAGATAGAGTGAGTTTGATCAAGTGAGGAGAGCACATGCAAGCCATTATGCAGTGTTGACTCCTCGTCTGTTAACTGGCTTAAACTAGCATCAGTTAAAGCTACTTGCTACAGCTTCAAACAAATTGAAAACTAGAACACAAAACCATTAAAAGGTTTGGTCAAAAGTCTGTTTGAGAATCCAATACACAGAAGCAACCCAACCTGAACATGGTTAACAACCATCACAGAACTAGAGCTGCACTGTTTTTGACTCTTGTTATTTGCAATACCCATTAAAAGAAGTACCTCGCCTGTTATCAAACTGAGCTATTGCTGCCAGTGTGCCCCTTGCTTATTACTGAAAGGAATCTAGAATGCTGGTGCTTTTCATCAAACCTAAACGATACATTAAAACCCCATTATGATACAGCAGACAATCCAGGGCCTTAAACAAATACTTCTTCAGATTGTTGTTCATGGTCAAAACCTGATTCTTTTTCTTTGCGCATAACTTAATCAGAGGCTGCCGGTTCAAGAAATTCTCTGGCAAAGAGCTGAAGCTAGCAGCTCAATGGTCCAACTCAATGGCTCAGTATCAACACCTAATTTACACCCATTTTATTAACCCAAAAATTTCTACCTGCACAAGATCCTTAGGATTGTGAAAGCAGAGGTTCCCCAAATCATCACCATTCTTTTCCTGTCTGGATTATAGAAGTTAATGACAATGCCCCTAAAAGTTACTTGCAATTGGATGGCAGTTATTCAGAAGGCCCTGCAAGTTACTGATGCCTTCAGCTGAGAAGCTCCTCCGGACCCTTGGCTTCCACACAGGCAGCGGTGGAGGGGGCTCCATTTTGAAGCACACCGTAACCACTGTGAGATTGTCACCAGAGGAGCGCTTCAAAGCTTCAGCAACCAGCTCCATGGAGCAACGTTCTGGGTCATTGTGCAGCTGCAACTGCTTTCGTGCAAAATCCACTGCATTTTGGCTGGTAAAGACATCCCACAACCCATCACATCCAATGACCAGGAATTCATCTTCCTCGGTCAGCACCTCATGCTGCATCTCCGGCTCTGCACTCAACGGACCTTCTACACCCTGCTCCTTCAGACCTGCCATATGCCAGTCACCAATAGCCCGGGCAACTGCAAGCTGGCCATTCAGATAGCCATCATCAACATAACCCCCCACCTTCTCAATGCGAAGCTTTTCCCTAGAGCATACTGCTTTGTGGTCTCTTGACATCTCGACTGCCTTTCCCCTTCGGCATAAAACTGCCCGACAGTCACCAGCATTTGCCACAAGCAAGTTCCTGTTCAATTTCAACGACAGTTAGGTCACAATCTTATGTAAACTCATCCCTGCCTCTTTTCAGAGTTTCACTGGACAATGTGTCATGGGCAAAAGCACCCTAATCTGTCAGGTCATTCTTGGATATCTCTAGCAACTGGATTACATTGAAATGGCTATTATAAACTGTAGAGCACTACAATCCACATACCCCATTGAACCACCTCTCTTAGGGTAATCAAATTGAGACATTGGAATGTTGAATGCCATCCATGGTCCCACATTCTTCCTTGCTACAAACTACTCACTGACGTCTGGTTAACCTGTTCTTAGGGATCAGGTGACTCAGGTCCTAAATAGGCAGGAACTTGGATAAGCAGGAACAAATCAGCAAAACAAACCTTCCAGAGAGAAGCGCAGTGAGTGCAGTAGTTCCAGATGAGAGATCATGATTAACAGAGCATGCTTTAGCAAATGCATCATCCAGGCGCAAAAATGCACTTCTCATAGCATCTTCAACAGCTGTTGGAAAAGCAACATCATCAAGTATGTACCGCAGTACATTCTCCTTCACATAAGATGCAGCATCCTTACCGCCATGACCATCAAAAACCTGTCATTAAAGCAGAATTCCACACTGTCAGCACTTGTGTCCCAACAAATTGAGTAACAACTGGCAATCTGAATAGCTTTAACATATATCCAACACACTAGCTTCTAGAGAGTCAAACCACAAGAATGAGAAGATCCTTCAAGGTCCAAGGTCTTCAACAGGCCAATACATGAAGAAAAACCCACAAATTGCAGCAATAAATGAATGCCTTGATGAGAATGGGCCACTCCTGGAAACAGCAAAAGGGCCTCTACAACAGATTCAACACAAGTGGTAGCAGGTGGTTGGCTTCAGGGAATATACTGAAATATATTGAACATACTGACAACAGCTACCCAAAAAGACACAGTTTCCCAAGCAATGAAGAACCAGTGTGGGAAAGCATAACTCACCCCATAGAAAGCACCTGAGGCTTCGCAGTCACCTTCTGGACCTAGATGAGTTTCCAGGTCATCAATGCGAACATGTGCATCCTCCATGACAGGGCGGCTACCTGTGTCTGACCACACTCCAGACCGGTAGACAGGCTGAAACTCCACCTTAACAACTTCCCTACCATTGATTGCAGCATCGTGTTCTTCATGTGGAATCTGGAAAAACACTCCATACAAAAGATTGTTGGTATCACTAATCCCAAAACAAACAGGAATACCCTTGAACTAATAGAACACATGTACAAAGGAGCCATCGTTCATACAAAGACTCAAAGGAGAACAAGACAAGGATGATAAATAGATGGACCTTACCAAGCCAGAAGCTGGAGCTACTGAAGAAATCAGAGCATGTGTTACACATCCCCTGATAGAAACTGTGGTAGAGGCAGAGATGGAAGTTGTCAGTGGCCGTGGTGGTCGGCCACTTTTGACAATGTCCACCACCACATCTTTCTCTGTAGGTGAAGAGTTTTTGTTATCCACCACAGCACCATTCTCTTTCAAGTTGCCATCGTCCAAAGGAAGGGGCTTGTAAGCTCCATCTAAAGCGCTTACAGGCTGCGCAATTTCTGTGCCCGCTGCCATACTTGCAGCTTTTTATAAGCATGTAGTTTTATAGCCTTGCCTTTTTTTTCCTTGGGAGTTCCAACTGGTCCAAACACTTTCTTTCCTGTTCCTTTCAATCTGTCGCAAGCTTGACCCCTAAAAAACCAACCAATATGTTGCACTACAACCTCCTCCACAACTTCCTTTACTTTGCTCTAAGAAGCCTGACTGTTTACCATGTCCTCCCTGCAAGATTGCATGCCACATCATCAGTCAAAGAACAAAAACCAAGATTTCTTCCCCTCTGCTCTGCAATATTTTTTTGAGAGTTAATGTCCATTCCCCCAGCCCCCTCCAAAAGTTCACAGACTATATTGCCTCTCCAGATCCAACAATAGACCAAAAAAACTCAACAGATCCACCGGTACTTCGACATCTCCCCTCTCTTCCTCTCCCCTTCCCTCGAGAAGCGCCCCCCCAAAAAAAAAACCTCACACGCACACAAACACAAAGTCCCACCTAAAAAGAACTCCTTCGTTAGCAGCACTGCTTCCCTCAGCACAAAAAATAAGCATCCTACCGAACAAAAACCATCACCTTCTCACAGTCGGTGGAAAAAAAAGGACCAAAAAACAAAAGAGGAAAAATCCTTTCTCTTCTCTTTCTTTCACACTCCTTTTCCCAACCACACAAACGTACGCAAACGCACCTGAATAAATGTCGACGGATTACGAAACCAGAGATGAAATAAACGCCAAAACGCAATCACGCACCAACTCTTCTCGCGTGAGAAATAATAACCCTAGACGGCGACTTGGAGGCTTGCTGCTGCTGCTGTTGCCGCCGCCTGAACCCGCTCCAAATACAAGAAGAAGAAGCAGTTTTTTCTTCCTTGTCCTCCTCTTCCTTTTCGCTGCTCCCTTGAGTTTCTCCTCGCGTCCTACTCTCTACATACAACGCGCGTGATTCTCTTTCTCCTTCTTCTATTACTTCTTCCAGTTCAAACTCTCCAAACACGCGCGACGTGATGTCGTCAACCTGCGTGCGACCAAAAGAAAGGGAAAATAAAAAACCAAAAGGGTAGGCCGGGGTGGGGGTCCTCTCGAGTGTGCGTGTGCGTCTCTTCCACGTGCGAAAATGAACGAAGTCTTTTTTTTTTTTTTTTTTTCACAGAAAACGCACCTTCTCGTATCCTTACCCGCCCGTCCCATGCTGCCCCCACCCCCTCTCGAAGGTTCCCATGTTCCCAGTTCCCACCCAGTTTCTCCCACGGGTCGGTTGTTTCGTTAGTAATCAAATTTGCAACCGGAAACCGGCAACACTAGGTCACGCTCCGCGGCGGAAATCAACAGGCACTAGCTCCTAGGCTTTGAGTTTCTTTCCTATTGGTTCGATTTGTCTCCTACGGTGGTGACCCAGTGAATTTTTTTCCATTTTTTTTCCCCCACAATTTTTTGTCGTTGTTTGTAATTCCACCAAAACAAAATGGGAAAATTTGGAAAAATGTGTGTGTGTTTTTTTCTCTTGTAAATTGGACGAATTTTGCTAAGTATTTGGGGAAAAATAATTCCCAAATTCTCAATATCATAAAACTTGGGGGGGAGGGGAAAACCCTGCTAGTTCTTCCTACCCATTTATTGTCTGATAAATAATATCTAAGAGCTCGCTATCTGCACCTAAAATTTGGGGGCACTTTCCTTGCTCCTAAAATGATGAGGAAATGGTAAATAGCTAATTTTGGAAAAGAGTTTTACTGAAAATTTTAGGCCAAAATTTCCCAAATACCTATTTCATTATTGAAATTGTTTGGGGAAATTTGTATTGTTGGAAATTGTGTACTTTTAGGTCTCATAATTGGGCGCTTTTTTTTTTTAATAAATGTTTTAGTCCCAACCTGGCGCGCCCCTGACCAGTCTCTTTGCTAATAAGTACTGAGTTTCTAGGTTAGGTGGAGTAGGTGCCTAGTACCTACTATAATGAAGCCAGCCAACTAGTATACAGCTGGAATCTTCACCGGCTACAGCCTGTGGAACCGCCGTTTTGTGCCCCGGTAGAGCCGGCGGCCACAGGAATCGACGAATCCTACGAAGTTTTCATTAATTGATTCCCCCGCCCCCCTGCCCGCAATGTCTCCAGACCGCCGCGCTGTCGGCCCACACGGTGCACTGTCTTACACGGTAGGAAACCGCAGCAGCAGCTACGAAACCAACCACCGATCTATACCGTCCGCTGGTAGCTGGTTCCATCCGACGGACAGTGACCAGGTAAGTAGAGCCAGCTACACGCGAAGGCTGAGTTGTTGACGCTTGCAAAGCTAGGACCGTCCGATGGGCATACATGTAACGTCAGGATGCGGTCACGTAACCCCTTTGGTTTGACGAAAAGTGCAATCGGAAAAGGGGTTTATAACTTATGCCGCGTCAGGCAGTTTCTCTCTGAAAGCGTTGTACCACATTTCGCCACGTGGCTGAGTCTAGTGCGTCAGAAACAATGCAAAAATAATAATTAGCCTATTGATCCATAAAGTAAATGGGTTGCCTCAAAATTCCTTGAGTTACAACGAATTGCTGTACGCCACGTGGAGGAGCTGCTTTTACTCATGACCTTTTTCACACCAGGCAAGTAGTCAGGGAATGTAGTTTCATTTTTAAAACTCAAAAAGAACACTTGATGAGCCCTCCAGTCCCCACTCCCACTCCCCAAACACACCCCCCCCCCCCAAACACCCACCCTAGCAACCCTAAAAAAAGGGGTGGGGGGGGGGGCCAAAAAAACCCCCATTCTTTTAGCCTTTTCTTTTTTTTGGTTGGTTGGTTTTGATGAAGGAACTTGGGCCGTTATTTCTTTCTAGTTAGTGGTCTTGTTGTAAACAAGCTTTTTCCTGGAATGCTTCATTTGGTCTCTTTGGTTGCTTTCCTTTGCACTTTCTGCACCTTGACTTCATGCTGGCCACACGCTCAACTCCGAATTTTCACCACCCCACCCCCTCCCCTGACCCGGCCAGTTCTTAACACATCAACAATTATGTAACCAGAGTTAACCCTTGGCAACTTCCACACATGTTTGTTGAATAATTAAGTAATCTAGTAACTTTTCGTTTTTTTTTTCTTTTTTTGACAAATAAAATGCTCCTAAATATTCAGCATTTTCCTTTACCAAAAAAATAAAAAATTGGAAAAAAAAAATTCATACCTTGAAAATAATGTAATTAGTGTCCAAACTGCCTAAGGTACTACTTACTACTATGGTACTTGGGGAATTTTTTTTTTTTTTAAAGTACTATGGAAGGGAGCCCCCTTCTAAGAAGCCTAGAGACTCTCTAGGGCTACTTCATTGTCCAATCATATTAATGAAAATTCCATATGTAATATATTTCTTGGTATTTGTGCCATATTTTTAATTTTCACATTAGTAAACATTCCTGGGTAAGGCCTGTTCCTCCTATTTTTTTAATACACCTAGCCAAGTAGGGGCCAACAAGTGGTATTGTATTGGGTTCTCCCAGGGCATAATAGGTCTACCCCACCATTGACTCACCTCACAAGTGGAGCAACCAAAACCCAAAGTGGAACAACTAGATGACCATCTGTGACCAAACCCATAGGGGAAAAAAAAAACCCTAAAAACTCTCCTGAAATAGGTAAGATACCAAAACCACTTCCATTATTGTGGAATGGGTTGACAATCATGGGGCCTACCTAGAAAACCCTAAATCCTAAACCCTAAACCCTAAACCTGGTACCCTCAAAAGAAAAAGGTACCAGAATAAGGTCCCAAAACCTGGACAATTGTGTGCCACCTGGGTTTTCCAAAGGTTTAAACAAATTGTGTAATCTGGTTTCCAAGCTGATGTGGTGAGGATTACGGCTTTTATGGTGAATCAGATCTGTCCAGCATTGATGATTCTTTGTATATTGTTCGGCTACTTTGTCCTAGTCAGCCCAAGGGCCATTGTATGGCCTTGATTAGTCATCCCAGCCTCTTATATATATATATTCCTCCCCTGCAAAACAAACTTGGACTCCATCCAGGCTGATCATTTGTTTTCTACTTAGCACAATTGCTCTAGAAGTTGGGATCACTCTTTTTTAATTCCTAAAATAAGGTTACATGCCCATGTAGTTATTTACGACAACATACATATACATAATAAAATTGGTCATATATTCCCAAATCCAAACATCCTTACTCAAATTTTAACTCAATGCAATGTTTTTAGTTTGGAAATGACCTAAGCTTGGTCAACAACAAAAACACACCTAAAAAACACCAAGGATGATGAAAGATTGGTAATTTTTAAAAAGATAGGAATGCCAACAAGGAATGACAAAATAACAACAAGCAATAATAAGGGTGTTAAAAAAGCACATTGGAAACACTAAGGGCATTAGGTTGGATTTGATTCTTTTTCTTTTTCAAACACCAAGATGTTGAAGGTTGAAAGAGGAGACACCAAAAAATACATAAAGGATGTTGTGGCCACTAAGGTCAAAAATATTTTATACTTTTTCTAAACTAGGGGTCATTGGGAAGTGTGGAGGAAAGGACATTGAAAAGGCCCAATAAACAAATTTGAAACAACAAGAGCACTAATAAGGACATCATGGATGCTAAAAATATTAATGTTATAGTATGTAAAAAAGAAACTCATATTCTAAAATTAATGGAAGTGGAAATGATTTTATGAACAATTTAGATGATCATTGATTGGTAATGTTTAGTAACCAATATCTTTTAAATAATTTACTTAATTAAATTTTAATATATTAATAGTTTGACCTTATGTCAATTGATCATCATTGGTAGTGCAAAATAATGTGAAGACCAACTTAAATTTTACATTGACATAAATGTGATGTACTATTGAAAACCATATGAAAACATAATACAAAAAAAAATTGATCATCATTAGTAATGCACAACAATGTAGAACCCAAGTTTGATTATTGGGTGGTTTCTATTTGATTTGTTGTTGAAAATAGTATAGACAAACAATGTAACAAAAGTTCATCCATCCAAGAATATAACAACTTAGTGGAATAATCAAATAGCCAAGATGTGTTAATTAACCCTTAAAAGGCAAGGCAAACTCTTACATCCATTTTCAAAAAAAAATGTTGCAAATACCTAAAAGAAAATTTGTAGTGTATTTATAAGTAATGAAACAATGTTTCCCACTTGTAAGAACTTGGGTGCATTATTTTAAGGATAGCCAAAATGCAGTCAAATAAATGTTTAAAATAATTTTACAACAAATATCCCCTGCCTTGATGATATTACATGTAATATTCCTTACCTCCAAGAAAAATATAATTTAAATATCTTTGAGTAAGGAATTGTGATTAGGGAGGCCACCCAACTACACTACAATTTCCAATGAAGGTTTTTGAGTAGGTTGAATTATTTTTTAATGCATGGCAAAAGGTGTGACCAAAATGCATCAAATTTCCAAGGCAAAAGATGATGAGTTAACAACACTAACAAACATTACAAGGTCAATGAAATTGAACCCATCATTGACATAACACATTATACAAAAGTTTGGATCCTAGCATGGATGCAAATTGCTCTTGGCATGTTGTATGGACCCCCATCATATGCCACATTGAAAGGCCATGATGTTGCCAAACCCATTGTTGAACTCAATAAAATACCAAAAGACAAGGATTGCATGGTTTGACATGTTTGAAAAATAGTTGTGTTGCTTTCAGCTATAGACATAGCCATTGAACCTTATTAGCCAATTGTTGTGACCCTAGTATCATACCTTTTAATAGGCTTTCATCACAAACTTCATGGGTCACTATTTGGCAATAATAGTCATGTGAAATTTGTTTTTCATAGGTTCGTATGGAATAGACACGGATGTCATTCATCTATTTTTATTGTTTGAACATTGATGTTATATGCATTATTTAAACATGAATGTGATATATTTGTTTGTATTGTTTACAAATAGATGTTGTATGTCCAGGCATGCTTATATTAGGCAGTCGCCTGAATTACCTAAATTAACTTGATTTAGGCGCATCAGGAATGGTTAGTTTAGGCGGGGGCCAAATGAAGGCTTTATTTAACAGAAGCTACAGGTTCACTGAAGCTAGAGAAAGGAGCTGTTGTTGTTGCTGGAGGTCTAGCAATGAAACTGGACAACAACAGTTGAGGTGATGCAGGGGTGACAACAGTTGGGTCAGTGTTGTTGTAAGTTGTTGCTACTACTGGTGATAGTGGTTTACTGATACTGAGATATGGAGCTGTTGTTACTGTTGCTTCTTGGGAGCTTGCAACTGATGCTTGCTGCAAGTTGAAAGAAGCAGCAAGACTTTGATTATACTGACGTCTGGCTGCACTAGAGGAACTTACAACCTGATCCAGCTAACGATGATGATGGTGATGATGATGGTGATGATGATGATGATCATGTTGCTGCATTAGCTGCTGCTGCAGACTTGACTGTGGTCTTTTGAAATCCTCCTGCTGCTGTTGTTGCTGTAGCAATATGGAATGTGAGAAACGTGGAGTAGGAGCAATGACACTAGTTGCTGTTGCTGCTCCTTCAGCTGCAGTTGGGTGGTAATTGAAATTAGCTAACCCTATTGGTTGTTATTGTTGCAGGTGCTTCATCTACAGCTGCTGCAAGTCGGGTTACTCTACAGTGCTGAATCTCATGCAGCTTGTATTTATCAATGCTGGAACTGCTCTATGAACAACAAATATTTTGCCTGCATGACTCCTTCTAATCCAAAGTTTGATAAACGCTTGCGGAACAAATCCTTCTCCCAACGCATGATCGAAAAATCGGACTTCTAAGTACTGGTTCCAGGAAAAAATGTTGCAACGACACCACAATATTTCATCAGATTCAGGAATCGAGCACCAAGTAAAGACCAGCCATCCTTGAAACTTGAACTGCTGGAAAGCGAATCGATGTCGTCCTTCAACATTGGCGCACATTTGTGAGCATGGATAAGGGCTTTGTGCTCATCGGCGATGAGATTGATCTGAGTTGATGAGTAACAATGATCCAATTGGAAAGCATGTTGCCGAATCTTTCGGATGAAGTTAGCTGCAGATAGCTCGACAAGCTCATGCGGTAGCACTGGGGGAATATAACCAAGATCGCCTATTTTACGCATCTGCGACGGTAGGCAGGCATGCAAGTATACATATTTTACGTAGGCGGACACAAATGACGTTCTAAACCATGATCACCTATTTTACGCATCCGCCTACTTAGGTAGTTAATTTAGGTGCGACAGCAGGCAAACATTTAGGTAATTTAGGCGGTGCGACCTTTGATTGCCTATTTTACGCATGCATGTGTATGTCTATTCATGTTGTTTACACATGAAAGTCGTGCACACAATTTTCATTTATAAATAATGCATGGTATTCATGTTTAAATGATATGAACCCATGAAATAACAAATTTTGCATGGATTCGGAACGAACCCATGAAGCCTATAAATTTACGATGCTAGGTCCATCAAAAACATTTGACCTAATACACATTGACATTCCACTTGTAATAGGAGGGGTTGCTTAGTTGGACTTCCATTGTGATGAATGCATTTCAATTGTTTTTGATTTCTTGACCCAACTAGAGGGTATGGGATTGTTGGGACTATGGATCCATGTGTTGGAAATTTAATTTTGGCACATATGGTTGATGAAGGGAAAACATTTACTAATGCAAAGAGTTAAAAAGAAATCAACCTTCTTTATTGTTTTAATTATTTTGTATTTGTTCATTTTTCAAATCAATTGCTTATAATTGTCATGCATGTTGCTACTATTGAATTTGGTGGTTTTGCAACTACAAATGTTGTTGTTCCAATAAAAACAAATAAACCTTTAAATTTTGGTTACATTCACAACTTAAAACACCTACTAGACCAAACGTTTTGTAGCCTTTATAGTAAATAAAGCCTAAATAGATGAACTACCAAAAATTTATGATAACAAAATTAGTAGCAAAGTAAACCATCTAATGTCGTAAAGGCACATCTTAAATCATTATTCAAGTTCATGTTTTTGTTTATGGAAGTTTCAAAATCAAAATCAACCAATCTAAGAATAACCCATTTCAATTAAAATTAAAATTTGCGCTTGCTAATTTTGTTATTGTTGATAGTGATCTTGCTACTAGTGCCAATGTCATGGTGAAAATTTTGGGGTTGGAAAAGAAAAAATCATTACCATATCATTGTACTAAAATTACTTGTGGCAACAACAATTTGTTTGCCAACCTATGAAGTTTAATGTTGTAATTATTGAATCAACTACATCAACTATTCCTTTGGACAAGTAAATACCCATATAAAAATCAACAATTTTGGTAAATGTTTAAAAACAAGGTCAAGATCTTAACATTTAAAACATGTTTATGATCTTTAGTTAGGAAATTTGATATTTTTGAAAAAGTGATTTTTTCTCTAAGTTGAAAGAGAGAGAATTCAACAACAAGAACACACCCACTACTAATATTTGATAAGTAAATTAAACATTATAGTAAAGTATTAATTGTAATTAGTTATTTAATTTTGTACATACATACACCTATGTTAATTTGTTATATAATTTTGTACTTGTACAATTTATACCACGGGGAAATGTGAAATGTGTCCGTGGAATTAAACCTAGTTTTTAAACTAAGCCTAGAGGCTTTTTAATTTGAAATTTTGTGATATAACCAAAATTGAAATATTTAAAAATTGGACTCAAACCCCACCCAAATAAATTCCAAATAAAGTTTACAATGTCAAAAATAGGACCAGAGGTTTTTTTTAAAAAAAATAACTGCATCATATTGGTTTTAAAGTTTGTAAATTCTAACTAAAGGTGAAGCCAAGTGACTCCTTTCAACAATCAAGTGATAAATGAGATTGTTTAATCTTCTCACAATTGCATTGTACTAAAGATTATCAATATAGTTGGAAACCAATCAAGGCCTACAATAATGTAAAAGGACCCTTTTCTCTTCATCACACAATTAATATATAGGTTATGCACAAAACTTAATTTTTAGCCTACAAATCTAAAAGCTCACATGTTGTAATCACAAGTTATAATTAGGCACCCCAATTTATGTGCTTGATGGCCTAATATGGCACTCACATTATTTGCATCACAACCTAACCCTGTCAAATCCATTCCATTCACAAACCTTGTAAGCATTTGCACATGTAAATCACAATAGCATTCAACGACATTTTCACATGCAATATCACCGAACAATTTCCAACCAACCTTCAAATTGAAATTTGTTACGCAAATTGCTTTAAATGTTTGCATGACTTTTGACTTGAGATCAATACTAGCATCAAAGGATTACTAGTGCTTCAAAATGGACCTATGATAAACTTTTGAAATTTTGATTAATTCCTTGGCAATCCTCCTCAATATTCACAAGTGGCAGAACAATGATGGTTGACATATATATATATTTGAATTTGGCCTCTTCCACAACAATAACATCGTTAGTACTTTCATCATTTTAGTACATCTTCACCATCTTCTTTTATTACCTCGGCCCAAAAAAAACACATGGCAACTTTCAACATGCCATTTTGGTTTATTTCATTGATTTCATGTTTGTGTACCCATGTTGATGAATTAGACAACAATATGTAAATGAATTTGTAATCAATTAAGTGATTTGGTATGAAGATTTGAATATAGCTAAGTTTTAAGGGTAGGTCAATCTCATAAATACGTCTATCATGTAATTTCATTCACAACCCTCCCCATGTCTGTGGGTTTGAATTATTAATCCTATGTTCAAATCACCTTAGTTGTCTAAAACACGTTGATGTTTTCTTATGTTTTAGTCATGGAAGGCTATTAATCCATGTTCTTTCTTTTATGCATGGATTTTTTTTGAAAGAAATCCTTATGGTGTAGAATGTAGATTATGGATGGAGAGGATGAGGATGTACTAGCAAAAAGGCAAAGCTTTAGTATGTTTTAAACTTGGAATGTTAGTTTGATTTCATATAATAAAAGGCTAATGGGCTTCATTGTTTTATTCTAAATCCTAATGTTGCTTCCATTAAAGGTGAAATATTTTACAAGTTTGATTTAGAAGAAAAACTTTATGTAGTTTTTGGTGGGACCTCAATGTAGTTTAATATGTGGACAACAATCTAGATAGTTGAAGCTATGGGTAGCGATCAAACCATTAAAGAATTGTGAGTCTTATTTTAAAGATAATTTTACATGTTTGTCAAGTTTGAGAATTATAATATTTGAATATTATATATTTTTAAAATTAAAAGTTGTTAATTATGTTTGTCATATTGTTGTTCATTTCAATTTATAAGTATCATGCAAATGTGTATTGTTGGTTAGTTGGAAACTGGAAAAAAAAACATTGAAGGGGCAAGTTTGAGTGAATAGTTTTCATAAACAACTTGAACACATGACTTACAAACCACATTGCATTATGCCAAAATGCAACAATTATGGCTTGAACATTTTTGCAACTATGATTAATTTTTAGTCATGTAATTATGTCTTTAATCATGTTATGATTACATGATTAAGGCATGTCATGATGTTCATAACTACATTATTAAAACATGTTTCTTGACTTCAAAACTATGTTTGACCAAGTAATAAAATATATTGGATGTGTCGAAAAGTTGAGAAATTTTTATATGAAAAAACATTTGTTGATTAGGTGGTAGTGGCAGATTAATTGATGAGGATTATTCATTTTGTTGGATGTACTGAAACAAATATGGTTGGAAAATAATCAATCTTTTTAATCACATTTGTTGACATCACATCTCCATAAAGACATCCTCTTTACATCCTATGTGTTTTGGATATATATATTGACATATTTTGTCTAAATATCAAGTGATATTCAATTTAATATCCTCGAAAAGAAAAAGAAAAAGTGTGTCAATCAAGTTTTGAATATAACTACTTATCATTAATATAGTTGGTTATATTTATTAATGGCAAAGTTTGTTAACAACATGGTGCATCCCTCAAAATAACAAACAACTTCCATTCCAAATTATGTTCTACAATATAAGATTTGACACACATGTCACAAATGTTGATCATTGAAGCAATATTATTATTATGAACACCCTCAAAGTCATTATGGTTGGCTTCAAGCATGCCCATGGTGACAAGTAGATAAGTAGATGAATTTAAATGGTTGGTTAGTAAGTAGGCAAAAACAAAAAGTTGCTTAGTAAATAGGTGGGGCCAAGTTGTTAGTTTAGTTTGTTGTGTTTAATGTTTTGTTTTATTTCATTGCATAAGTAAAAATCCATATATACAACCATGACAAGTTATTTTTAGTATAATTTAAAGGTGTGATATGGCATAGTACCTATTGTGTTGGAGGACATATTGCACTTTTAAAAAGGAGGGATCTTTAAATCCTATGCCCACTCTTAAGAAATACGCATAGCATCCCTCCCACTTTTGAAAAGTAGGCATAAGAACCATCCCCTTCACATGCTAGTGATCTATGCATGACAACATTTCACTCATGCTTTATGATTGGTAAAAGCCCACATGTGAGGACATTTTCAAAATGTGAGTCTCCACTTGCCTACCACTTCATCCTAGGCTCCATGTTTCAAGAATGCCCCTCTTGGGGTTTTAGCCTACACATAATAAAATTTATGAATGAGCAATGTCTTTTATGATGTGCCCCCATGTAAGGTGGGAAAATATGATTGGCCCTCTCACATTGTACAATGGGAATTACATTTCCTTTCCACTCATATGGTGGATATTAAAAAGATGCACAAAAATCACATTTTATAATTTTCCATTGTCCTAGTTGTTCATACATTTCATAATTTCTCACCATACAAATGACAAGATGTACCATGTTAGCACAACTTGGTCATTTGATTGACTAATCTCCTAATAACACAACATTACACACAAGACCTTGGGCTTCACCCTTGGTTCATAGCGTGTAATGCCCTACCAAACAAGGGATTACTCTACACAATAAAATATGTTATAAATGATTATGCCTTTTTTTTGTTTACATTAAAACGCATAATAGGTTGGGTAATGTTGGTGTTCTTCAATGTGCTAGATTTCACTTGGATGAAAATTCAAAATCTTGAAGAAAGAAGAGTATGTTCCATATTCTTCCAAGATAGAAGATTATGCTATATTATCTTCCAAACTAGAAGATTTTATATTACAGAAAAAAGGTTCCCATGTTTTGTTTTCCCGTTCCCATGATGTTCATGTTCACATGACATTCCCATGTTATGGATGAACCTCAACCGAGTTAATATCTGGTCTAACTCTGGTAACCCATTCTGTAAGAAGTAGGTCCTATTTATAGGTAAATAGGTAAGAAACTAGGTGACTAATCTGTAAGAAGATGGTTTATGCTTGATACACAGCTAAGAGCTGATTTTACTACCTAGCTACTAACAACTTACTTGCATGTTGTTAGTAGGTAGGTGGTGACCAAAGCAACTGAGCTAACCACCATGGTTAGCTAGGGAACTCAAACCCAACAGAAAATTGTTTCCAGACCATTCGTGATGCATTCTTCATGGTGCGCTGGTGGGTGCTAGTTCACTTTGGCATGAGAAGATTTGCAACAGAATTTTCAATGGAGATCCATTCAGCAATTTCAGTTTCATAGCTCGGAGGAACTCACCAAGAATTGTATTATACACCCACAGGGTGTTACACTAGATGAGATCCTGCAGCCATGTGTGTAGTAGACAATTAGATGTGTTCTGGCTAGGCTTCATTGTGTAACTATGTATCACCTCTCACCTTCACCCAATTCTATGTAACCCTTGGCTCAACATCAGAGTCTCAGATATGCAGCAATTTTCATACTTGGTGAAAGCAATTTTAGAATATATGAGGAGACTCTACAACTATGCTTTGCTATATTGGGAAACACTTCAGTTCATTTGTCAGAAGAAACTCTCTACTACTTGTGCATAGGTTGTTATGTATTGTTCCAATTGGATGTGTGTCTGAGAGACTGGGAGCAGGAGACAACCAGGAATAACACATGGCTGTGTGTATGATTTGTGATTCTGGATTGCAGCAGGTATGTCTTTAGCAGCTAAACAGCCATATGAGCACACACTGCAGCAAGTAAAATTATTCGTGACAACAATTTGGAGATACTAGAGTTATCTGTAAAGTCCTTGTGAACAGCCAGTTTCGACACAATAGGGGCATCAAACGCTTAACTAGGAACAAAAATTTTACAAAACGAAATAACTGGGACCCAAACTAGTTTTTCCACCACTTTTGAATGTATGCTGAGTTCAACCTGTCTTTTCTTTTTGCCTGAGCGCCTTCACTGCTGCTACGTATATTTTCACTACTCCTTACTGTACAACTACTACAATTACTTTTAAACCTTAAATGCTGAGTTTCAGCATTTCACACTGAGATTTAATAAAATTTCGTTACTTTGTGGATACCACTGGAAGAGGGGATAGGGGGTGAAAGTAGGCCCAAAGACAGGGTGAAGGCAAGGTGACTTTACAAATAACTCTGCTGTATACAATGTCATGGCCATATTAGCAGTTCTAACTTTAAAACCAAAGCACCAATCCCGATATCCAATCATGGTTCTCAAAAAAATCAAAACAATCCCAATAACACTTGCCTTGAAAAAATCTTCAGTTCTTCACTGGTTCTTTCATAAAAACCACTGGTTTTTTAAGGCTTTTGAAATAACCAAAACCAGCAATTCTTTACTTGTGATTGTGATTTTTAATTGTTTTAATTGATTTGGGTAAAAAAAAAACAGGGTCACCAACAAGATCAGATACCCACCCAACAATGGGTGAAACCTGAAAACTCCAATGGTGGTGTCTTTTCAGTTCCCCTTCATTAGGGTACTCATGGTGGGTCTCTTCATCCTTGTGGTGGGGTTTAACCTTCATCAGACTTACATGTTAGAGTTGGGGTTGGTGGCTCCATCAAGCAAGAATAGCATCTCCCTTAGCCCAAATCAGAAACTGCAACAAAGAAATTATATCTCTAAGTAAGTTTGACAAGGTTTTTCCTGAACTCAAAAGGAATTTTTTTTTGGAAGATGTTGTAGATACAAGTGGAAGATGCTTCAAATGGGAATGAAGTGCTTAGAAGGCTTGAGGTGAAATTGGGGGAAGAAGATCATGAGCAGAGAAACAAAAAAGGATTGGCACAGGTGGTCAAGTCCGTTCTCCAGTTTAGTGAATACCAAACTTGATGCAAGGCCAAACTTAGTGATGGGAGCAATTGGAACGGGAGTGTTTGTGTTTGCAATGGGTAGTCTCTTGTACCAGAAATATTGCTATGAGCAACAACAAAAGCTTGCTAGAGAAGAAGAGAAGCAGCCGAGCTTAGAGTTAATTCTCTCTGGAGATGATTCTTGACTCCCAAGGTATCATGCCATAGTAGTACCATGGCAAGTTTCAACACTTTAGTGTCAAATAACCGTTTTACTTTGAACATTTTGAGGAATAGAATCCTCCAGAATATTATAGCAAATTCTTTATATTCCTTCACAAAATTTTGTTCTTTGAAAAAAGGTTTTTTGTGAAATTTTCAAACATTTCTGAAATTAATGTAATTAGTGTCAAACTTGCCATGGTACTATTGTAAATCACATTTCCAGACATGAGAAAATGAGCCTGGAAGATCAATCTCCTTGAGCATCTTAAGTCTTTAGCACAGCATAGCTAAACACAGTTTTAGACACTGAAATTTCTGTTCATATTAGAACACATCTTCTCCTCTCTTGAGATGGCTTAAGATTGCATAACTGAAAGAATAAATTCTCTGAAAATTGGATCTCCCAAAAGCCTACATTTTTAGTTTTGCTTCTTCACTTCTTTCATTATTTGACCATCCCATGAAATTCCTTGTATAACCTAGTAGAACTAAAAATGAAAAACTAAGTTGAAGGCCTTTGTAGTTGACAATGTCATTTTTGTTTCTTTGAATGAATGGAATCAAAACTCATATCATTGCTTCTCTTGCAAGCCCAATGTAATTTGATTCAAAAGCTTTTGATAACCATTTGTTGTGGTCGGGGAGTGTTCACTTTGTAAGACTTGCACCACCAAGCAGAGCTTTCTTTGGCCACTACAATTGTTGCAAGATTTGAGAATTATCTCCTATTTCGACAAACTACCAACCATTTCTTTATCAAAGCTTGATCTTTAGACGTATTTTTTTCATAGCTCTACACCCAAACATGGCTTCCTTGTCCTTTTGATTTACCATATGATGTCATGTGTAACCAATTATGCTTATATATATCACTACTTCCCATACGATTAACCACATTAATTGCATACATAACACACAAGTATGAAAGTAATGACTCACTTGTGCCATGAAGCACTTGAAAAATAGGGAATTCACACATTGCAACAAAAATATAAAATAAATTCATGTTTTATAACCCTTTCAAAATAAATCAACTTGAAAACACATGAATTTTTGCAAACAAAAAAATAAAATTACACCCTTATTGGAAGTCAAAATTTGTAAAACCTTGTTCACATTTAAATTTGAAATAAATTAAGAAGATTTCTTTCTTCCACATCCTGAAAAAAACAAATTAGATTCAAATTCACCTCAAAATTCTTCACATGGTCACTATTGCCCAAACCACAAATGGTCATTAGCATAATAAACTCCAAAACAACTATTGTTTGCAACATTTTTCAAGCCCACATTATAGAAACATATGGTCAACAATGTTAATCACACACCTAATATATATTGCCAAGTCTTTATATGAAATTTAGGTAAAACGGTATTGCAACATAATTTATTATATGATGTCATGTTATAGAATAATCTAGTTGAAAGTGGTGTTGTTTTTTTCAAATAGAAAACATACTTGGGCTTCACATTAATTCACACATTAGTGACATTTAATTGACAGAAGGTATATATATATATATATATATATATATATTTGAAAAATTAGTTACCAAGCATTGGTAATTTAAGATCATATAGATTGTCCATGAAATCATTTCCACTTTCATTCATTTTAAAATATGATATTTATTTTTCAATTATTCAAATTTTAATTTTTCTAACACCCATGATGTCCTTTTTGGTGCACTTGATGCCTCAAAAACAATTTTTTGGGGGCCTTTCCAATGTCCCCAATGTCCTTCCTACCATGCTTCCAATGACCTTTGGTTCAAAAAATATATAAAATATAAAATTGTTTTAAAATTATAGTGCTCACAATGTCACCTATGTATTTCTTGGTGTCCTTTGACATTAACCCTCAACCTTCAACATCTTGACGCCCTCTATTGTTTGAAAAACATAAAAAATCATGTCCAACCTAATGCCCTTCATGTTTGCAACATTCTTACTATTGCTTATTGCCATTTTGTTGTTCCTTGTTGGCATTCTAATATTTTTGTTTTTCTCCATCTTTTATCATCATCAATGTTGTCTAAGTGTGTTTTTGTTGTTGACCAAGCTTAGGTCAATCTTGAACCAAAACATTGCATTGATTAAATTTTATCTAGGGATGTTCAAATTTGGGAATGTTTATTAAATTAACATCCCATTTTGGGACCTTTGAAAAACTTGGCTTCAAAACAATTATAATGGTTTAAAAGTTCATAAACTTTGGAATGATGAATCAAGTTTCCATTAATTTAAAAAAAGACCAAAGTTGAAAAAGGAAATATATTGTATTAATGCAAAAAAAGGAAAAAAAATGTTTATTCATTCCAAGGAGAGGCCAATGGTTTAAAAATGCAAAATAAAATGTCCACACCCAAATCATGTGTTAAGGTGATATTGAGAGATTATTTGATGCCACTTCTCACTAAATATCAATGAATTTGATATTGAGAATGAATTTATTAAGTCTAATTAATTTCATAAACATAATTTTGATAAAATGTACACTTGCCAACTTTGATAAAATGTTTTAATGGATATTTCATTTTCAATGTTGATTTGAATATGTTATAAATTTATATTAAAAGGTGTCAACCAAAATATTACAAAAATTTGAAATATAATGTTTAATTTTTTCATATTTTATTTAATTAGTGAAATATATTAATTTTAAAATATTATAACATTAATATTCATTTAAATATTTTTAAATTAAAATGAATAAAATGTTGATAATTAATTTTTTAAAATTAAATTTCTAATGTAATTTCATATTGATTTATTTGTAGATTTGATTTTCAACACAAACCAAAAGCTACCATCATGTTAAATTCAATGTTACTATTTGTTCAAATTATGAATATTAAGAAAATTAATCACTATCAATCTATTAAAAGAATGCATGGATGTAAAGTGTGAGTTATGGGTTTGAAATATACCAAGACATGTTGTTCTTTTCATATAAAACAAAATGTTGAAATTTAAAACATTTAAAACAATTTGCAATCATGTTACGTAGGTCAAAATTTCTAATTAGAATTTTAAATTCATCTTTCAAACATAAATATTGTATTAATTATGTAATAAACCATTAAGCTTAAAAGTTTAGTTATTAAATGAAAAGGTGAAACAACCACACACTTCAATATGAGTCATGCATTTTAAAATATTAACATGCACCAAAAAATCTCAAAATTTTCAAGATCTTGGTGTGATACATATTAATTGTAGGTTGAAAAATATGATTTATGATTAACATGCAATTGATTTAACAAAAATACAATTTTTTTGAATAATGTAAAATTTGAAATCAAGGACTAAATTTTGAACATGTTTCAATTACATGGAAAATGGAAAATTTTATAATTATTAGTTTTTTGATTATCTTGATCAACTTGTATTGTTTTTTTTAATATTTCCCATTTCAATTTGCACCCAATTTGCAAGCATTGGTGTATTGCTCACAAATTAGATCATTTTAAAAAATATTCTTTTTTCTTTGGGTCACCTTCTTTGTTTTTTTTTCCTCCCTTTTTGTAAAGTCCTTATTTCAACAAGTTGTTCATGCTTCCATGCATTTAATTCAATTAATGACACATATTGAGATAAAGTTATAACCCTCATGACATATTCATGGGATGTAAAAATATAGATCATTTAATAAATTCATAATATTTCAATAATAATAATAAGCTAAGTAATATAGTACAAAAGTAGCCTCAACACATGTTTGTAGAATACTTTAATGAATTTTGTCAATATTTTTTTAATTTTCAAAATATTATGTATTTTCCTTCATAAAAAATTTCCATTTGAATTTTTTTTAAAAAAAATGTAATTAGTGTCAAAGATGCCAATGTACTATAGTAATAAATAAATGTAAATATAAAAATGTCATTTCTGTATAATAAATTATGTAATAAACAAAATCTTGGATTGATTTTTCTACTAGGACATATTTGCATAAAGGACAATGATCATCAAACGAGTTTAAAAGATATGCAAACCAAATTTGATCTCATCAAGTCTTGCTTGTTTTATAGCTACATTTTAATTTTCTATCGTATTTTGCAATGTCAATAACAGTTCTAATTAAAGGTTTCCATTAGTTACAAAAATATTATACGAATATGGTTTGGTGATAAACCATGTGAGATTCAAACAAAATATATTAAAAAATGCATTAACACTCCACGAGGGTTTGAAACAAAAAAACCCATCAACTTTTATGGTAAATTGAGTTTCATCATATTTTCACCCCTTCTTTCTTTTTCTTAAGCACCTCCATTGCTACTACATATATTTTCATTAATCATATTTATATAACTACTATAATTACTTTGGAACATTAATGTTGAATTTCACCATTTCATATACCCATACTTAATAAAACTTCCTTACTTTGTGAATACTATTAAAATACGGGTTTGAGGTGAAAAAGAGACCCAAAGATAGGGTGAAAAATGGCGACATTACAAAAAACTCTAGGGACATGCCCTAGGCCTTTGAACACAATATCCTAGGACAACCCACTAGAACTGAGCTTTGAGTATTCTCTCTATTACTTTAGACACCAAGTTTATGTACATCTACAAAGGCGATTTGCTTTAGATTTCAAACCACCATTTAGATTAGGAAGGAACTTTTGTTCATTGGCAAGTTAAGGAGATTTGATTCATAGCCTATAGAAAGATCAAACATTCAAATTTTGGGTGCAAGGAAACCGAGGTTACAAGTTCACCTATTCATGTACAATTTGAACTACTCAACCCCATTCAAACATGAAAAAACCTAACTAGTACTTATATCTCATATTTAACTTGAGTATTTTTACTAACCATGAGAAGTTTGAATCAAACCAAGATTCATCTTCAAAATACATTCCCATGGTATGTATTACAATCACAAATCTTCTAAAAATGAGCAAAAGAACGTACCTCATTTAAACTTGTCAACAAATTATGCATTTGTTTACGAGTGGTGATTTGACCATAGGTGCATGTACTCTTACTCTACAAATGAAAAGGAGGAATGGATAGTAAAATAATTGGAAAAACATAATGTTTGTGATTAATAGGCATGGTTTTTGCCAATGATTATCACTTCAATCCTTCACGATCTAAACGTTTTTGGCATTATCACAACCATTACACAAACACCAAATCCATCTCCAACATGATCAACATCACCAAGTATGGCATCCACTTTGAAATTAAAAAATTCATAGTTCTACAAGCACCCTTGGGTTCATAACCTTTGAATAATATTTCATTACAATGGCATTTATTTTTTTGCATTGATAAAACAATGTACTTTGGGTAGTGCTAAATCAAATAACAACTTGGTATTTTGAGCTTTGTTTGGAATTCATGATCACAACATCACATCACATAATATAGAGTTTTAGTTTTGATGATTTTTCATAATATTCTAGTAGTCAAATTCCAAATATGTGATTGGGCACAAAAAAATAGTGTTAGGTTCCACATAGGATGATCATCCAAACCAACTAACCTTTGAAATTTCTTAATTACCCCAAATGGTAGATATCAAACATAACCAAGAAAAATAATTCCACAAAATTTTTGTTCCAAGATTTTTTTCACCTAAACTAGAGATATTATTTAAAGCTCAAAAAAAAGAATTTTAGTTGTTTGTTGATTTAGAATATCATTAAGTTTGTATGAAATTGTTCTTATGTGGTCAACAATATTCACAATGTTTTCACATAATAGTCCTTCAAATTCTCAAGCACCATGTGAAATACAACCAACTCATTCAGTTATAAAGGCACAAAAGCCTAACCCTTCAAATGAACATTAAGGTCATCCAAAGTGCACCTTTTAGCATAACACCATGAAATGTTTTACTACTTGCACACATATTTAATGTGCACACACTTTTATCCATAACAAGAAAATGAAAAATGAGAATAGTAGAATTTGTTACTACTGAATTCAATTTGAATATCATTATTCAAACACACAAAACTAGGCAAAAATTTACCATTTGTTTCTAGTCATTATAAAAGTAGGAAGATTCACAACACTGTATATTGTATATAGAATAAAGTTGTGGTCGAAGATTCCTAAGCTCTTGCACATTCAAACAATCTAATTACTATTTGTCATTATTATTTATCATCAAGTGTTAATCACCCAACTACATAATGAATTACAAAAGGACCCTTGCATATAAAAACTTGTCATTCTTTGAAGGACATAAACCATAATGTAATTCCAATGTGAATAGATATGTTCCATTTACGTATTCATAACATTCTTCATATATACGTTGTGTTATCAATTATCATGACACAAAATAACTAATCAAAAGCAACAAAAAAAACATCTTTTATTAGCCTTTTGGGGGTCCTTATCTTAATAAATTTATAGATTATTGTATCCAATAAACATTAATCTAGTTCTTCACATGTTTCATTAAAATGAAAAAAGATTCATTACTTGAAAAATCTTAATTTTGTATCCCTTACACAATGTTAGCACATTAACACAAATTCATGATTCAGACCCATGGAAATTCATGTGTGAAACTTAAAAACCTTATCCAGGTTGCATCCATTACTACAAGTGCAATATTTCAAACCACAAGTGTGGACAATTCACTTCTTGTTATTATTCATAATTAACGATTCAACAACCATAAAAGTTTCAAAAAAATTGTCGCAAGCATTCAAGGAAATAAAATAAAGTCATTACAATGTTTATATTTGTTTAGAATAAAAGGAAATGCAAGACATCTAAAATATATATTTCATTCCAAATCACAAGGATATTGCTCCACATGGAAATATGTAAATTTTACAATAGGATTACTTGGAAGTCATGGATTTGGAATAACCAATTTTTTTGTAATTCATGTTAGAATGGTGGCCAAATCAATGTCATGTCATATGTCATTATTCCTTTCTACATCTTCAAAGCTCTTTGGCTTCATCACTCAATATTAACAACTCTAGATCAAGTTTCACTTCCTCAATCACTAATGGCTTTGCCAACCTGTGCAAGTTGGCCATTATTTTAAATATCGAAGATTTTGCAACTAGTGAAGTCTTAGAGAAAATTGCATAAGATATTTTCTAGCATGCATAGACCACATACACCAAATTATATATGAACATCAAACAACTTTTGTATCAATGATACTTAGAAAATTGAGAACACAATGGCAAGCAAATTGTGGCAATGTTGAACAAGACATAGAAAAGGATTTGAAATTTAAAAACATTTTGGATACAAAATTACCTTCAATAGAATAACTTTTTGCCAATGCTTGCTTTGAATGACCTAATAAAACATCCAATAACATATTTGACCTCCATTCCTTGTTCGCAAGAAGGAATTCAAGACCATAATTTGGCAGCTGTTTCAAGAGACTAATTAGTAGTAGAATAATAAGTAGGGGGGGGGGGGGGGGATTTGCATTCCATGGTGCCATCAAAGTATGTATGAATGTATATAGATGGATGGACATAATAAATGTGTTGTTGTCACAAGAAATTACACACATTGTGGTCTAAAATACTTCCTTGTGTGTTAATCGCATGTTACATTTTCACTTGATGTTGCCATTGTTTTTTTTTTCTTCTTATTTTTGGATAAAAAAATTGATGTCCTTTGCCTTCTCCATGGGTTTAAGTTCTTTGAGGGCATTGTTATTGCCACTATTTCCATTTTATTATTATTTCGAACAAAATTTGACATTCTAGGTTTTTTGTGGCCACCATGGACCAAAACCACATAAACCCTAGTTACTACCATTTTTCTTTTGGCACTTTGAATGGCCTTTTGTAACCTTAACAAGGTGTATAGTCTTGCAAGTCTCTTCTTTGAGTTGGTCATTCCTAATGGCAGTCTAGACTCCCTTTTGATCCATAATGTCTCTATGTTACACTTGACATAGTTTGTTGCTCACAACTATTTGTTGACAAAAATACGAATACGATGCATTCGAGTTCGTAATATTGTGACATTTGCGATAGGACTTTGGTTAAAGGCATCGATCTTGAAGAACGTCCATCCACTGAGGGTTAATGGAAACATCATAAAAAATGACTTGAACAAAATTGCGATTAGTAAATGTAAGAAAAAATGCCATCTAAACAAGTATTACGAGACATTTTGCAAATTCTATTAGAACTAAAAATTGATAGTTTTAATGGAACAAAAAAATTGGTGACTTTTCTTTTCTACATATGTTTTGTTTTGTTTTTATATGTTTTTGGGATTATTTCAATGGTTTATGTCCATTTGGACAAGGTTTTAGGTTTCATGTTAGTTTAAAATTAGGGTTTAAACAATTAGGTCATTTTAAGGTTAGGGTTCAAAGTTTTGGTCAATTTAGGGATTAAGTAAGGGTTTAAAGATTGTTAGGTCAAGGTTTGGGGGTTACGTCAATTTAAGGTTAAAAAGTTTTGGTCAATTGAAAATTATGGTTTAAAAATTTTAGTTGGTTTAGGGTTTTAGGGTTTAGGTTAGTTTAAGGTTAATGTTTAAGGGTTTTAGGTTAATTTAAGGTTAGGGTTCAAGAATTTTGGTCAATTTAAGGTTTATGTTAGTTTAGGGTTTTAAACCTATTATTAAATTAAGGTGAGGTTTCAAAAGTTTTGGTTAAGGGTTATAGGATTATTTTAAGGTAGGGTTAAAAAAAATTGGTCAGATTAAGGGGTTTTGGTTAGTATAAGGTTTAGGTTAATTTAATCTTATGTTTGAAGAGTTGTGGTCAATTTAGGGTTAAGGTTTAAAGGTTTATGTTAGTTTAAGGTTAGGGAAGAAACTTTAAGGTTTTGTTCTTCATTATGTGTATGTGAATATAAGATTGAAGAAGACCATATATTGGGGGCCATTAGAAAATGTTTGGATTTTCCAAGACTTTCGAGACAAGGGGATTAATATCCATACAACCATGAAGGATGCAATCTAATTTGGCAATGAAACACTATAATAATTGAAGTTCATGGAACAAAACACAACACTTGACATTTTCCATGAGCTTGCACAATATTGGGTTTTGGTTTATGATGGTGTTGTAGACATTATTTTATTGCACAATTTTGTGCCATTAGATGAAACTACTTAATATGCTACTACCATGGCTAACTTATTTGAGCACAATGGTCATATAAAAAGTACATGTTTTTTGGAGATAGCAATGGTTATGTTTGACATAGATTTTGCAAAAACTCTAATTATACCACTGGTTTTTTCATTTTTGTTTTTCAACATGTTTCTTTCATTTGCATATGTTTTGTGCAAGACTTTTTAAAAAATCATTTTTGTTTTTTTCATCATCATTATTATTTTTTTTTCATTTACATATGCATTTTGTAACTTTGATTATGTAGTGTTTCTATTGTTCCACCTCATAGTTTTTTTATGGTTCCAAACTTGATATAAATGTTCATTAACTTGTTGTAATGTTGTTTTGCAAATCTTGGAATGTGCTTGCTAAAACATTTAAACAATTGAAGCTTTGAAGTAGGCCTAGTGAAATTACAAATTGAATCTTACATTAATAATTTAGATTTTAAAATTGTTGAAGAAAGGATTGATGAACAACTCATGTTCTTCTTGGTAACCACTTTTGTTAGTAATTATAATTTGTGTTGCAACTATTATAAGTTTTGTAAAATCTTTGTGGAACTTTGCTTTCCAACATGTTTGTATCTAGTCATTGGAAATAAGAATGCTTCAATTTACATTCAAACACAAATTTTCCCCCTACAAGGTTTAGTGTTTTTACAACATGATAACAATGTGTTCAAGGTTAAGTGTTAACAAAGTGTCGATATAATCATTGATATGATGTTATGATTGAATTATAACACATTATGATGATCAAACATTATGTTACAATGTCATGACAACATTATGTCAATAATTTATCAACGCTAACATTTAACCTTGAACACATTATTAAAATGTTGTAAAGGTATAGATACATGGAGGGGGCAAATTTGTGATCAGGTTATTTTTCATCAAAAATGTCTATGAATTGCTTTCAAAGTTTGCATTGTTCATACATCATTTTTTTACATTTGTTAATTTTTTAATTTTTTATGTATTTGTGCATCACTCCTTGCATTTTAATTCTACAAGCTTTAAATGTTGTGAAGGGATCTACAAGCTTGTGGCATGTGATGAGCGAAATTTGCAAACATTGGTTTATGATGAACAAAATCTTCATTTCGCAAAAATCTAATTTTAGCTAGCATGAACATTAAAATAGAGTTGCCACTAGCTACCACATAAAACTCCACATTCACATTGGTGGTACATAACACCATATATGTGAATTTATGCTTTTGTCACTAAATCAAGGCATTGATTTTACAAGGATTTAACATTATGTGTGAATAAAACTTTAACAACTTTTATTCCTAGTAATGAAAGATTTTTCCTTTTTTCTTAACAAGATAGTTAAGGCCATAAAATGCCCTCCAACTATAATAAAAAATTGTTGGCATGCTTTTAAGGAGAAGGACGGGGAAGGGGTGGCCAATAAAAGGTGGAAGGTAGGTACCTTGTAGGAAGGGGTAGCTTTTAAGGGGTGGTTACCAAAACTTGTACAAAACCTTTTGTCAAGATAAATTTAGCATTGATTGACTATAGTATTTTAGTCCATCCTATATTAGTTCGTTACATCCCTTTTTGCATTCAATTTTGGTTTATCTAATGTAATTGGTTGGTTCCATGGTCTTATGCCCCTTCTCAATTCAATTGGTGTTCATCCATTTAGTATTGGTTGGTTACATTGCTCCTAAATTTAGTTGGGGGTCATTCATCCAAAATTGGCTAGTTATGCCCCTTTTCAACTCCATTGGAATTCATCCATCTAGTATTGGCTCCTAGGTTACACCCCTTCTCAGTTCCATTATAGTTCATTCATATAGTTAAGTAATTGGATGTTATGTTACACCTCGTTTCAATTTAGTTGAAGTTCATCCATCTAATAATTGCTTGGTTGGTGATAACCCAAGTTCTCAATTAAGTGCGGGTTAGGTTTCATTCATTCATTTGGGCCTAGCTACAAACCAATGGTGCATGGTTATTTGATTTTTAAAAAAACTGTCTATTTAGAATTCAAGAACCATCAATTTTGGTTTTTTGAAAAAAAATTAGAATCAAAGAATTATAAGTCTCAATTATTTCAAAAACCTTAAAGAACGTATGGTTTTACATTTGGTTGTTTAATTTTTTAATATTTTGAAAATCATGGTTAACACATTGGAATTGGTTATTTACATTTTTTTTTTCAATTTTCGAAAATCATGTTTGTATGCCAGAATTGGTTGTTTGATTTTATTTTTTTCAATTTTAAAAGCTATGTTTATATGCAAAAATTGGTTATTTGATTTTTGAGAATCACGATTATGAGCCATTAAAACCTTTTTGATAATTGTTGGAGTCTTATCCTGTATTTGATAATTGCCCAACATGGTTGCAAACCAATGTAGGCGGGTCTTTGATTTTTGTAATAACCACCAAGTTTTGGATATTTGAAAAACTCATAATGAAAGAATCAAAGAACAACTTGTTCCCCCTATTTGAAAAAATAAATTAACAAAAAAACTACCAATTCTTGGGCATTTCAAAAATTCCAAAAAAATATAGGGCTTCATGAAAAATACCCAACAATTTTCTTGACAATTATTTGAATTTTCAAAAAAATTGAGAATCATGTGCAAGGAAAAGAATAAGGAACAAAAAATAACACATTCCTAAATTAATAAGTCAATAATTGAACCTAAATTTCCATGCATCACAACACAATGAATTACTTAAATCAAACAACTTAACAAATTGTTTGAACACCTAAATGCTTACTCAACCTAATTTAATTTATAGGTCATCGGGATCAAGTCATTTAGATTCTGTTTTCATGGAGCTCAATTAGTCATTTTGCGACAATTTCATTTGTGGCATGTATCCCAACACTCATATACTTGTTTCTTACGGAATCAAGCCATGACATAACCCTTAAACACATACACAAAAGTTCATGTACAAATGAAAAATCCCATAACATTAGATGTATTCCACAATATGATCCACCTAACATATCTCATGACTTCCCACATAAATGATGTGGAAATAGGACTCTTGGCAATCTAACCCAAGAAGTTTGACAAAGCTATTGTAACATTCAAGATAGCTTATTAATAGAACTCCAATAAGAGACTAGGTCTTTCTAAAGAACAACCTCCTTCAAAGCTCCAATGAGATGGGAATTCTATTCCCACCAACAAATTCAACCTCAACAACAAAATTCCAAAACACACAACACATCACAAATGACATGCCATTTGACCCTTACATTGTGCTTCTAAACTTGCACTCCTATTGAAGCTCATGGTGTAATGAAAATTGCGTAACTTTAAAAAGGAATAAGGTGGTTATTTACAGAGGAGCATTCCTTCCCCTTTGTAAAACATTCGATCCTATCTCACCACCACACCAAACAACGATCTGCGATCTTCCTACACAACCAAAATTGAAAATACTTAGTTTTGTTGCAGCAATCTTTGAATTGGCAGCTCTTGAAGCATCTCTTCCTTAATAAAGGTCCACCAAAGAAACAATGCAAGAACATCATCAACACCATCCAAAATGAAAAACAACAAACACACTGAATGCCACTCTACACAACTTGCAAGAAACAAAACAAAGGGAAAAAACAAACAACAACAATCCACTATCACCCTTTCCCCATCTCCATGAATTGTGGAAAATCTTGTCATGTTTTACTTTGGATGGTTGATGATACTCTTCCATCAAGTTAAGATTTCATACCTTCGGTTTTCACCACACATGGATTATAACAATAATCAGGCATTGGTTTTTTTAGATAACCACGGTTATATATGTATCATAGCCACAGATCCATGATTTCCCAGCTGTTGAATAATCAGAGTTCTATTGCAAGACCGGGTATTAGGGGTTTGAAAACCTGCGGGTATAAACTGTGATTAACTGAGATGAGAAGCGCAGGGGTTGGTGCAGTTTCTAATACCCGCCTCCCTCTGTTGGGAAAACCCCCTTTTCTCGGCAACCCCAGCAAGCAAGAAAGCTTGTGTAACAACTTTGCCCTAACTTTTCGTGCTTCTGTTCCGTTGTGCGCGCGTTGCAAAGGCCGCGACACACGGCCGGGCGAGCGAGCGCGCGCCTCACTAATCCATCAAATCTTCCATTGCAATTTGCAAGCACAAGAAGAGCGCGGGGGAAGCGGAAGTATAGTTCTTACGATTGTAGCAATCCTTCACTAGGGCGTTTTGGGGATTTTTTTTTTTTGTCAAGGCAAGGTCTTCCTCCTCCTCTGTATTCTTTTGCTGCACAATTTGAAGGTAGCAGCAGCCATGGGGGCAGAGAAAGTAGATGATGATGTGCGAGGAGACAAGGAGCGGCGCAAAAGGAGCGAGCGAGAAAAAGAGAAGGATAAGGAAAAGGATCGGGAGGTAGTGGAGAAAGACAAGGAGCGGGAGCAGCGGGACAAAGATAATAAAAGTATCAAGGAGAAGGAGAGATCAGAGAGAAGCCGGAGCAACAAGGGTAGTAGAGAAAACAACGTGCAGGAGAAAGAAAAGAGTAGTAGAGACAAAGAGAAAGAGCAGCGGGTGGTGGATCACGACGTAGAGATGATGAAGAAGGATAGGAGCAAAGAGTTGGACAGGGATAATAGGGATAAACATGGCGACAATAAGGAGAAAGTCAAAGAGAAGGAGAAGAGGGACAGGGAGAAGGAGAAAGACAAGGAACGAGAGAAGGAGGAATTGATTAGAGACAGAGATAGGGATAAGGATAAACCAAAAGAGAAAGAGAAGCGGGACCGGGAGAAAGACAGCAACGACAAGGAGCAGCGAGAGAAGGATGAGTTAGACAAGGACAGGGATAGAGAAAAGCATGGTGACAATAAGGAGAAGATGAAGGAGAAGAGGGACAGGGAGAAAGAAAGGGAGTTGCGGGAGCGAGAAAAAGAGAAGGAGCGAGAGAAAGAGAAGGCAAAGGAAAGGGAGAAGGAAAGAGCAAGGGCTAAAGAAAAGGAAAAGGAGAAGGAGAAGGAACAACGGGAGCGTGAGCGCGAGAAGGAAAAGGAACGCGAACGAGAACGAGAGAGGGAGCGAGAAAAAGAGAGGGACCGCGAGAGAGAGAGGGAGAAGGAGAAAGAGAAAGAGCGGCAGCAGCGTGCGAGACAGAAGGAACGAGAACGGGACAGGGAGATAGAGAGAGAACGGGAACGAGAGCGAGAGGAGAGAGAGAAGGAGACGGTGGAAGTTGATAGACAACAGGATGGAGACAGGGACAGTAGTGTTGGAAGACTAGAGCCTGATCAACCTCAAATTGCAACCACTGAGTTGGCCGAGCGCATAGCAAGGTACATTGCTTCTTCTCTGCATTTTTGCTTCACAATTGTCTTCTTCCCGAACCACAATTGTCTCTTTGAACCATCAGACAACCAGTTTTCGGAAACTTGTGATTTTTCCATTCCTTTGTAATTCTTAAAGGCAAGCTTCATTTTTAGGGTTATGTTTGCATTGTTGTTGTCAAACCATTTGGGTAATCACAAATTTTCCTCTTCCTGAAGCACAACTGTCTCTTCAAACCATCAGCAGATTATTGACCAGTTTTTGGAAGAATGTGATTCTTCCATTGCTTTGTGATTCTTAAAGACAAGCTTCATTTTTTAGGGTTGTGTTTGCATTGCTGTTGTGTAACCAGTTCGATAATTAGAATTGTCATCTTCCCAAAGCACAACTGTTTCTTCAAACCATCAGAAGAAGATCAACCAATTTCTGGAAGCATGTGATTCTTCCATTGCTCTGTGATTCCCAAGCATGAGCTTCATTTTTTAGGGTTATGTTTGCATTGCTGATTATCATAACTGTTCAATATATCATGAGTAATGGAGTGAAATGAGGGGGCAGAACTGATGATTGTTGTACAATTCTGGTATACCCTAGTGTGACGGAAAAACCTTGAATTGGGCTGCAGTAACAAGTAGTTACACTGCAGGATGCGAGAAGAGCGCAAGAAGGTGAACATAGGACGAAGAGTGGAGAGGAGACCATATGCTGAGAAGCCCAGGGCAGAAGATGATATTGCATCTTGGGTGAACAAGAGTCGGAAGCTTGATGAGCAGAAGAAACTTGAGGAGAAGAAGAAAGCTGCACGGATGGCAGCAATTCTTGCAGAACAAGTTGGTTTCTCACCTTTCCTCCAATCTTGTTGTTGTATGCAAATTATTCCCACTTTTTGTGATGGAAAATTGAGTTATGAGTTAGGTATCAGGATAAGATTTCATAGACTAATGTGAGTGCTGCTTCCTGAACAAAACAAGGGCATTTATACAGATGCACAAGTCTATGTATCAAATCTGTGCAGAGACTCACATTGCTGACCAAATGTATTCTGGTATGAACATGCGAGTTCAATTCTTGTGTTCCTTGATGACTTGGAGCTTTTTAATTGTTCAGATGCAATAGCTGTTGTCAACCACCTATCACTCACCAAGCTTGTCATGGGGTATTGGCATTGACAACCTTAAGTCCACAATCTTTTGACACGCAACATTGCTTCCTCATTCAATAATTAGGGTCCTCTGCTCAGAAATGATGGTGTTGCTTCTTGGGTGCAGGATAAGGACGAAGAGGAAAGTGATGATGAGTTCAATCAAAGTGGATATGGAGGAAGTATGTATATTCTGTCCTTTTGATGGGGGTGGAATACCAGTCCTCAAATTGGACCTGTGTCTCTTATGTGGAAGTGAGTATTGATGTTACCTCTGGATGTCTATGTTGTCACTTGGGTTCTCCTAATGGTTATTCTGAATTTTGCAGAGGACTTGGCTGGCTTGAAAGTACGACATGGACTGGACAAGGTGATGGAGGGTGCAGCAGTTGTACTCACTCTCAAAGACACCAACATTCTTGTTGATGGTGACTTGAATGATGGTATAGTGTTGATCTCAACCCTGGCTTTGTGTTTTGTCCTACAATTCTGTCAGTTTTTGGAAACTGGATGACTGAAGTTAGAGTTTTTGGCTGTGGCCAACATGTCTCCTTTATAGGCGACAACTCTGAATAGTGGTTGTAGTGTAGGTTGAAGAAAGCAACTAAAGAAGTATTGTAGCAGGGATATTTTGTTAGTTGGTCACTACCATACATGTTGCGTGAAGGTCACTGAACATGTTGTCCGACTATCACTATTTTTCAAACTGCTCCTCAAGGATTTTCTATTCATTTGAGGGGTTGGGATTTCCTCTTTTTCCTCTCTGCTGCATACTTTTGGATCGAAATCAATGTTTGTCAATTCTATTTAGTTTGATTTAAGTTTTACGCATGGAGAAAGTCTAAAGAGTTATGAAAATATCCCCTTAGTTTTGCAGACACAGTTCCAGGGTGGCCAGTCATCTGGTTTTCTTTAGTATTCAGGTGCACAGGTTTAAGATCAATGCATTTGGTGGCTGTTCCCTGGCCAGCACATGTATTTGGCCTCCATTCTGTCTTTCTTTAGTTCTTTTTAATTGTAGTAACTGTCCATCCTTACCCTCTATTAATCCTTCAAAAATTACCTCAAGGATCATTTCAAATTTCTGTAATTTTCAGGCTACTGGAGGCTCCCGTTTTCTCACTTCTGGTGCCTCTTTCTTGTGCATTTAGATATGGATGAACTGGAGAATGTTGAGATTAGTGAGCAGCAAAACCGGCAAGATGCTTACATAGCTGCCAAGAAAGCACCTGGGAAGTACGAGGACAAGTAATTTCCTCAACCTATTCTGGGTTTCTGGGTTTCTGGAGTTGATTCTTCTGCTTAGACAAGCTTGTCGTAGTACCATACCTGGGGACAGGTTTCTGAAACTTGGACAACTTGAGTACTTGCCTTAAAAGTAATGCATCAAGCCATGTTTTGTGGTGCTGTGATGCAGATTTAATAATGATATCACTGGGACAGGAACAATTCTTTCAAAGTATGATGATGCTGTCAAGGAAGAGGTACACTTTGCCCACAAGAAACAGTTGTCTTAGGGGTGGAGGGAATACATGTATAGCTGAAAGAACCTATACGGGAAAAGAGCTTGCCAAGGTCTGTGCTCTGCATGATGGATCTTTTGCCTCTTGATAATGTGTTTATGAATACTAGGCACTTGTGATTCTTAAGTCTTTTTGTTTAGTTTTTTGACCAATGGGTCTTTTTTTTGAGTTGGTTCTTGTCTTGGAGTTACAGGGCATTACATTGGATGAGTCAGGAGGTGTAAATGAGGAGAGCAGGAGAAAGCTTGAAGAGGTATGGTTTGGTTATTACTTCTCAGTAGCATATTCAGAATACTTCATCACCTGCAATAGAGTGCTTGCTCCCACTGCATCATTTTGAAGCTAGTGTAGCAAATTCTTGCAGGTTCGCAAAAGGCTTCAGGGTGCTGCAATGGGAGATCGTACTGCAGAATCCCTTCTTGCCAGTACAACCAGTGTGGCATCAGACTACTTCACACATGATGAGATGGTTCAATTCAAGAAACCAATGAAGAAGAAGAAGCTTCGTAAGAAGGACAAACTTGACCTGGATGCCCTGGAAGCTGAGGCAGTAGCTGAGGGCCTTGGCACAGCTGACTTAGGCACAAGAGATTCTGCTGCCCGTAGGATTGAAAAGCAAGAGGAAATGAAGGCAGCAGTGGAGTCAAGGAAAGCAGCTTATGACAATGCTCTTTCAAAAGCTGTAGATGCCTCAAAGGTTTTGAGTGGACAGCGTATTCCTGGAGCTTCAGATATAGATCAGAGGACTGAAACCCTACAGTTTGGTGTCGAAGAAGATGAAGATTTGTACAAATCATTGGAAAGGGCACGACAAGCTGCTTTACAAAAGCAGGCTGAGAGTGTGATTGGTCCTCAAGGTGTGGTTGCCCGCATAGCAGCATCAAAGCAGTCTGCAGATGGAGTTCTGTCGGGTACTGGGGATAGTAGCGGAAGGCTTGTGTTCAGTGACACAGGAGAGTTTTGCAGGAGCTTGCAGCTGGATGAAGGCAAGTTATATTTGCTGTGATATCATCTCTGCACATTTCTGGATCCGGATAAACAGGCATTTATATAGGATTCTCTTATGATGATAAGTCATCTACACAGTTCAATACAGGTCATGAATTTTTGCTAGGTTCTGTGGCAGGGAACATATTCATTTTTATTCATCACTTGGCAGTAGAAGCCAGGCTGTGGTACATTTGTCATCAAATTGTCCAAAAGGTGTGAAAGAAAAATGTTTTTTTTGCAGCTCTTACTCGAAGGGCTGGGCCAAAAGATGTTTTTGTTGAAGAGGATGAGGAGGAAGCTCCTCCTGTCGTGAAAGAGGAAGCTGAAGGGGGATGGACAGAGATCAAAGATACAGACATGGTGGAAGCTCAAGGGGAGATGGAGAATGATACTGATGTACTGGAGGAACAAGTCCATGAAGCTGCAGTAGGAAAGGGGCTAGCAGGTGTTTTGAGCTTATTGCAGGAGAGAGGAACTTTGAAGGAAACGGTTGACTGGGGTGGACGAAACATGGACAAGAAAAAGAGCAAGCTTATTGGAATTGTGGATGAGTCTAATAATGTTGTTGGTCAACGAGATATCCTCTTGGACCGTCTTGATGAGTTTGGTCGAACGGTACCTTTTCTAACCAGATTTAGCTCTGTCCATTTCCAATCTGCTTCTGGTTGTTGTTCCCTGGCCTTTTATTCACTGTTGGCTTCTTCACCATTCTCATGCATCATTCCTGGGGAGCAAAGCACTTCAATTGCCATCCCCAATTAGTAGGGTTTATGGTTACAAGGTTATGACAATTGCTGCTGGATTGGTTTGTTCTCAGATGTGTATGAGGGCCAATTTCATATTTGTCATTTAGCACTGATCTGCAAGTTGTGTCTACAGATGACACCAAAGGAGGCATTTCGGAAGCTTTCACACAAGTTCCACGGAAAAGGGCCAGGAAAGACAAAGCAGGAAAAGCGGCAGAAGCAGTTTCAGGAGGAGCTCAAACTAAAACAGATGAACTCAGGAGACACTCCCCTCATGTCCATGCAGAAGATGCGCGAGGCCCAGGCCAAGATGCATGCCCCTTACATTGTTATCAGCGGTCACATTAAACCTGGGTTAGTGTTTCAGATCCTGATGGTGATGTACTGACACCATTTATTCAAGCAGGACTTAGGGTGACAGAGAGTTTTTTGTGGACCTAGTCTTAAGCAAAGTGCTTTGACCTACCTCGCTAGAGAGTGATGTTTATTTGTGGGGGCACCATGTCCCATTCTGATGTGCATCTAATAGGGTGGGCCATTTGATTTTGTGGATAGGCAAACAAGTGATCCGAGGAGTGGATTTGCTACCGTGGAGAAGGAACCTGTGGGCAGCCTGACTCCAATGTTGGGAGACAACCAGATTGTTGGCAGCTTAACACCCATGTTAGGTGACAAGAAGGTATGTGACCATGTAAAAAGCTGCTAGCATATCTGCTCAGTGACATCTATATGCTCCTCTTTCTAATTACACAGAGTGTCATGAAAATTGCAAATAGTCTGGAATGCATGTCTGACTTGAATTGGCCATGTCCTTTGTGAAGGTTGCACACTTTCTTGGAATCAAGCGAAAACCAGAGGGTGGAAGCATGGGTCCACCACCTTCCAAAAAGCCCAAATCTGAGCAATAGCCTTCATGGCTGCAACTCAATTCAGCAGCCTCAATGAACTGATCAGTTCAACAGACACAGGGAAGAAAGACAGTGAGATGTGACCTACTTTGATTGGGTCAACTGTTAAAACAAGTTGTTGAACAGAGGTGAAAAACAGTGAGTGAATTAACTGCTTATGTTAGCTTTGCACTAAGCAGAAGCAAAAATTCAAGTTTAGTCAATAGATGGCCAGCTTTCTTGGCTCCTGGTGACAAGAAACTGATTATAGAGAAACCAACTTCAGCTGTTTCTGAAAACAGTTTGCCGAGCTTTTTTACTGCAGATGTGTGAGCAGAATGCTTAATGGTTCACAGTCATTGTTCTTTTAACATTCAATCACATGAAGTATTACTCCATGCATCAAGTGTGCATGCATCACATGGGTGAAGTTGGAAGAGATGCTAGGAGTCAGGAAAGCAAATGTGGTATTTCTGTTCTGTTGGACAAAGGAGTGATGATTATCCATCAACATGAACATGATCCGGTCAGTAAGTAATGTTCTCAGATGGTGTTTCCTTGTTGAAGTTTGTTCATGGTGTTGGAAGAAACAAGTTTGCATGTAAATTATCTGAACAATTATGTGAACTGATTCTTTAGGGATGGACATTACTGTTGTAGATTAAAGGTTTGTTAATGATTCTTCTGGCATTATGGCTCAACTACAGTGGAAGAAGTTTGAATGAAAAACAGACAGCTGAATACTAAGGAGAGGAACTGAAAAATGGCACCAGAAACAATTGATTGATCAATTCTCTGAGAGAACCCTCTGTGGTGTCTGTTTCTTTCTTCTTTCAGGCTGCCCTTACAGTTTCTTATGTGCAACTAAATCACTAATAATTAATATGGTTTTCCAAAAGGTCTGACAGTCCACGCATCTGAACCAAACCAGGTGAGGTTACATGTTTTTGCTTTTCAGAACATGATTCAGTGTACAATCTCTTTGCAAATGGAGAAGAGAAACTCTTTTGGCACACTGAGGACATTGGCATTGTGGTTTCTTTGGGGATTAAGGATTGTAAACTTGTAATCTAAAAGCAGTACTGGATGGAAAGTGCTTGGAACGACAGAAAGTGCCATAACTTTCAGTCAGTGACTTTAGGATAGGATGGTATAAACATGATTAATGGAGGTGTGAAGAAGGAAAGTGTTTCCTTCTCTAGAATAGTTAGGTTCGTTTATTGTGTTTTATTTGTTTCAAGTGTTTGCTGGTGAGGGTGGAAAATGCATTGGAGATGTTTGGTCTGCTATCAACTCCTGATGTTTGGTGTGCACTTTGGTTCTTATCCGTAGCAAAGTTTAGAACTTGCCCAAAATTCCTCAAGAATACTAAAAAACCTGATGATGAGAATGTCATCACAGACCAGCTCTTTCAAATCCCTAATGATCTTCATCATTTCCAAATTGTAGCTATGAACTTAGTACATCTCTGATTTCTTGAGCAAACATTTCAGTGCAACAGAAAGTTTTGGGAAGATCTGTGACTTCAAAGACCAGAAGCCTAGTACTACCATCATCAAGCCACTAAAAACATATGCAAGGAGCTCTTGAGTACTTGGCTTTTTTTTCTTATTGACAATCACCTGTTTTTAAAAATACAAAGATCATGTCATAAATCCTTGCTTCCGATCACATATTGTGCCTCTCTGGAATTTGCATAACCAATCCCCATCCTTCCATTTTCCTAATCCATCAAGAGCAAAGTTCCACAACAAATAAGCATCAACCATGCACACGACACATAAGGATTTGATAGCCAAGCAAGCACTGCATCACTGTTCATCAATGATGCCATTGTTGTCAAAAACCTGCAACACATAAACACATCAAACAAACCATGCTTATAGCAGGAAACTTAATCCTTTTGTAGGTCACATCCACATTTTCATAAACAAAAGTGACTTGCCAGAAGTAAGGGCACTTGTAGTTTCTTCATCCACCGTTTATCAATCCTCCATTTTAGGTTACACTGGGTGGTCTTGTGCAAGGATGTAGAGAGGATCAGATGCTTGAGAGTCTGAACATTTTGAGCTGTTTTTGAAGGGAATCCTCTGAACATTTGAGGATGTGACATCTTATAATTGTGCTTTAAATTAATCATGTTGACATGACAATTCAGCAATAATAAAACATAAATATAAATATGTGCACATTATCTATACACACATCAATGATTTTTATTTTTTTCAATTTTATGATGTTGCATCATTAAATAACGCCCCAAAAAAATCTCAAATATTTAAACTCTTGTTTTCTAATTATGTCTTGTCCATTACTTTTCCATCGTTATACCTATTCTATAAGATTTTGAGCTTATCCAGAGTGGAAAATAACTCTAAATTTGGATTAACTTTAATTATGTCTCCATTACTTCTTAGTTACAAAAGTTGTTTTCTCTTCCAAAATGTGGGCCATAGCAATGATACTCTATGCATGTGCAAGATTGCGAGAGCATTACTATTTTACATGAAGCAGACCAGATCATGCTGTGGAAGAGGGTCACGTAGGAGTCCTTGTACAACCTTTCTTTTTCTTTTCAAAAAATTTCTTTTAGGGGAAAAGAAGAGGGATTGCTAGCACAGAACATGGTCCCAAAACATCAGCAGCAAAATCAGGTGCCTTATATCATGGGCACCTAAACAGAGTTAAAGGTAAATTAACTCGGCCATTTGATTTCTTCCATGTTCTTCCCACTCAAGTGCTTCTACACACACCTGCAAGATAGTCAAGGCCCCCAAAGAGCAAGATGTCAGAAAGAGAGGAGAGGAGAGCTGAAGAAAAAGATGCTTCAGCTTCAACATAAGCTAGATTTCTCTAAGTAAGTTATCTCTAATGCTGATTCTACTCTACATACCTCCACATCAATGGAGCAAATTGACCAACTGCAGGACACACCAGCAGCTGTGTATGATCAAACTAGTTCTCTGGAAGAGGTAAGCCATGAATTTCATGCTCTTCTTCTTCTGAAGCTAGAATTGGACTAGGAACATAGAGAGACACACATACAGACACACATATATGTAGCAAAAATACTCTATAAAAACCTTGCATTTGAGTTTTAGTCGAAATGCCTAATAATTCTATACAAGATGCTCACAACAACAATGAATATTAAGGCTGGTTTCTATACTTGGATAATTCTACAACACCAAAACAGGACTTGCAATGCCCTCAGATAAAAAGAAAAAGGTTGTGACATACTAAAGAGTTCAAAGGATCACAAGATGCAGCTTCAAAATGCAAGGAGATTAGTGGCAATTATCTTTTATCTTCAGAAGGATAAAACTTTGTGTGTAAACTGTTTTTCAGGATGTGATATCTAAGGTTCATATCATGAGGGATCCCAGTGATCCACAGTGGGGATTTGCAGACCTACAACTGCATTTCATTGAGCTGAGAAAAAACCACAAACCTGACCCACAGCTACTTGGTTTGGACGTCAGAGAACAACTGGGAATTACTCAGAATCAGGGGAATCAAATTGCTCCAAATTCACTTGGCAGTGTCTGTCTCCCTTGGAAGGAAGATCAACTCCCTCCTCAGAAGTTAGAGGATATAATGGACACATTGTTCAATGCTTTGCCTGACAATGCACAATACAGAAAAGATGGACTAGTATGTTTGCCTTGGAAAGAAGACAATCTTACCTCTCACAGCAAGATTGAAGATGTCATGGGCATATTGTTTGAGACTTTGCCCAGCAATGTGCCAGGTCAAGCGGAAAACCTCAACTGCCAAGATGGTGAGTTAACAGTGACACCCTGCAAGCTCTCCCAAGAAGATAAAGGTGTGGACATTCCCTTTCTAGTTCTAAATTGAATCATGTGAGTAAGCTACACAACATGTGTTGATGCAGTTCTCAGTCCAGAATGACGGGAATATACCTTGTCCATGTATCAAATAAGAATAGCTGATTGATTTAGTTGTCCAAGACCAGAACTGGAAGACAATTGTTGGCCCCTGCAATGTATCACCAGATATCTCTCTGCATTTCCTAAGTCAAATGCATTCACAGCAGGCATTGTAAGCTAGGCAATGTTGATAAAACGAGGACAATCCAATATGTTAGGAACCTAGCCTGGCAATATACCCTACCAAAACTCATCAAATTGATTTTCTTAAACAGAATCCAAGGATGCTTGTTGGTGCACACAATGCATCGCTAATGATCTCAGTGCATTATCAAAGTCACATGCAGTCAGTGCAGAACCTCAGTATGGGTATCTTATGTCAGACCAAGATCTCCAAGATCAGCCAGCACATCTCCAAAAAGTTCCCAGTTTCGGATGTGAAGGAGAAGTGATGGGTCATGAAGTCACATTCGAAGCAGAAGACAAGATCATGGAGTACAACATGTTCATGGAACTAGAGGACTCCTTCCAAAACCAATTGTCTGCTGTTGTTACTGCACTACCACAAGGTCAAGAAGTCAATGTGCACAACACATGCTGGGATCACCAGGACTACTTGCTTGAAAATGATTCCAAGGGGAAAGGAGGATTTGAAAAGCTCAGTATTTGTGTGGGAGAAGAAGAGTTGGGTCATGAGCTTACCTTTGAAACAGAAGATGACAGCATGAAGTTGAACATGCTCTGGGATCTAGAGGACTCTGAAAACTGGGTATCTGAAGTGGATTGTACACTACCACAAGTCAACGAACTCAAGACACATGATACATACAGGAATCACATGCTTGACAGTGGCTCCAAACTGAAAGGACACAACACCTGTGTGGGTCAGGGTAAGGCCCCTTTCATCAATTGGGTTCCCAATGGCAAACAAAGGAAAAAAGATTCTGTGAATGAGTTCAATACATGTTCTGATCACCCTGAGTTGCTCAACATTGCAAACTCTTCCTTCACAGGAAAAGAGTTGGTTGAAATGGAGGCCTGTGCATTTAACACTGAGCTGCATATTGCAGCTCCAACCTCCAGTTCCAGAGAAAAAAAGGAACAACCGTGCTCACAAAAAGGCCACTGTTTTGACACGTCTATCCCTGGAGAAAGGAAACGTCATCAGAAGTGTGAATCAGCTCACAAACGTAAGAGAATGGTGAAGTATGAAAAAGATAGAGGATATTGCACAGGAGTCAGGTAACAAGCCAACCCTGGAAACAAAATACAATCAGTAGGAAGCTTTTGAGCCACAGCCACCATAGTTCAGCACGACCTGATGCCTCTATTCAATGGTCCCTGAGCATGTAATGGCCAGAAAAAATTCTGTTACATGAAGTCCAGACATGAGATAAGCCCTTTGTGATGACAGGAGTAGACGTAATGGCGCAAGTTTCCATACATCTCTGTACTGGCGGGATGCAAAGCACGTACATTCGGATAACAAGAGACCTCACTCTGGAGCCATTGGTACACTACAATTCTACCCAGACTTATTGCAGTTCTTTGACAAATGATATTCAACAGTAGCTTTGAGCACAAATAACTAGACCCTTCAATTAAGATCTTTGAGGTGTTTATATTCAATCAAAAAACAACAAGCTCATACAACAATGGTTTGTGATAAGCTTGAAGGCCTACATCACCTGCTGATGATTGGAGGACAATTAGTTTTATTTCAGCCGAAGGCAACTCAAATAACTGCTGTTCTTTTTGTTGATTTGGATGTGATCTGCCCAACCCTTGGATGCTGTCAAATCAAATGTGATGAGATCAACAGTCAATTGTGGTAAGCCACATCCTCATCAACAACGCTAGAATTCAGCTGCAATTTGATTTGTAGGAAAATGGGCAATCTTCAACAACAAAAAAAAGACTCTATAAATTGCCTAAAGCAGTCATTTGACCCTAAAATACCTGCACAAAGATCATGGCCAAATTTACAAATGACACGGAAACATGATCAAGTAAGCTGTTGAAGATCACATGGCTTACAAGTTTGTTCTCATGTAGATGTCCAAGATGGAAATCCTATGTATGGGCACCAACTGAAGCCGAGTAGATACTCACTTGCAAACATTTTGCTGCAGGCACATATATTCTTGAGAGTGTTGCAGCTCGGGTGTATGACTGCATGTCCCTCAAGCTGCATCCTGAAAAACCCCCACTTCACTTTCCAGTAAGTCCAACTGCAAACCTTTTACACTCCCACTGCACAACAATTGAATGTATGTATACTGATAGTGGTTGCATGCATGAATGTGGCAGGATGCAGACTACAGCACTGACATCCAGGAGGCAATGAACATGACCATTCCACAGTATGCCTTGTTCTTGAAAAGGTAACTATTGCAACCTTTACAATCATATATTTCCTTGAGACATTGCAATATGCATGTCCAATGCAATATGAGTATAACCAAGCCTAGACTAAGGCTGACACTGCTACTCTTAGGTCCATGGTTCCTGCATCACATTATCAATGATGCTCTAACCCTCCCTAGGTCATGTACTACATGCCAAGCTGTCAATTGGAGGAGCAGAATTCAAAGGGCATCTAGTAGCCATTCCTAGTTGATGTAAATTTATGGTTTGGTGAGCAGGAAGTATGCGTCTCTAAGCCATGGCAGAAGGAATAAACAGTGTGTCGCTTCATCCACTCCGTCCACTCTTTCAAGTGAGCAGGTTGGTGAGTAAAGCTTGTGGCACATTTTTGGTGACAGTGATATCAAGGAGTTGGCTGCTTGCCTTTACATGTCACATGACTGAGATATGTGAACCTCTTTGACTTAATAGCTTGGAAGTAGAATAAATGTGCAAATTTTGTGAAGATAATGATCTAAGTGCATAGGTTTTGTGACTAAACCATGCCGTGTCATTCTTTTAGTTGGTGTTGCTGAAAAATAAGCTCTGTCAAGCATCAAGCAGCAAATGACTTCTTATTATCAACAAAGCATATTGTCTCTCTTTTACATACTCTCAGACACCGCATCATGCTTTTCTTTTCTTCCAAATAGTCACGGCTTGAACTCTGTGAGATCCTGGTTAGGTAGGGGGGACTTACTGGAAGTCTTCATCTGACGTTAGCAACACTCCGATTTGCCTTTCTGGACTGATTACCATGGACCTCCTTACCGTGCCGGAGACTATCTTGCAAGAAAATCAAGGCAATGACGCTTAGCCGTTGAACGGAACTAACATAGACCGCAAAAAGGTACCCATCAAGAACAGATAGCAACCTAAAATGCAGAAGGAGATGCAGTTGAATTGCTGGTGTATAGATGATACATTCTCATGAGCTTCATGACTCCCACTCTCAATCACTCCCAGACGCAACCTCTTTGCTATTGACCGAAACTTACTTCCGGCAGCGTCACAAAACTTCAAGAACCCTTGCATTTCAAATTTGTACTGAGGAAAAAGTCAAAAGAGGTACCTAGTGCAGACAAACCATAGAAAGATCAAGGATCTCATAGCCAGGTTCCACTCTTCGAACCACCTATTTATGTGTGACGCTGCCAAGGCTTGCTCAAGAAGCGCCAAAAAGCGTACTGCATGGAGGAGCTACGACGCACAAAAACAGAGCGGCCGACGCGATTCCCAACCAAAACTCACGAAATTTAGTTTAAATCATAGCTCTTCTTCTTGTCTACCGGCATTCTTCACCGAAAATACAAGATATATTGCAGCAAAACACCATGCAAAACAGCACGAAAAACGATCGAGTACCTACAAAATGCGATTCCTGTGTCCTGGGCTCAATTCGGAGAGTTCTAGCGACGACTTCATACGGTTGAATTCCCTCGTGGATGAAAACGAACACAATCGTGATCCATTCGGAAAACGATAAAAAAGGATAGATGAATGGTAAGTGGTCAGGAAACAGTTTTCCGTTGATTTCCAGTTCCTTAGCTAACCATGGTGGTTAGCTTAATTGCTTGTTATTTCTACCTAACGACTAACAACCCACACAAGCACGTTGTTAGTAAGTAGGTAGGTAGTTAAAACAGTCCTTACCTATCTGTAAACCATCTACTTACATAGTAGTTACCTATTTTCCTACCTATCTACCTATAAATGAGACCTGTTTCCTACAGAGTTGGTTACCAAGGTGAAACCAGATATTAATTCATAACTGAATGAGGTTCATCCACAACTGAATAATAATGGGCATCCAGTGGATCCCCCCTGCAGCCCCCATTTCCACATATAACCCACCCTAGACACCTAAAGGAAAAATCTTTCAAGGTATTTATTCATGTTGTGGAGTTATATTGCTTTTGATATATCCTTGGGGAAAGGATATATAGTAGCATGCAAAAAAATTCATCAAGGTTCAGCATACAATTTTTTTGGGGTAGATGGGCAGGGTTTGAGTAACCCCTTATTATATACCCTTTTTGAGTAGAAAAGTGGGTGTATATATATATAATGTAAAAAATGTCAAGCTTTGGAAATTTAGAAATAAAATTTAAAAGTCAAATACAATGTGCAAATATAAGAATCAAAGTGTTTGATTCATCCTTGACTTGAATGAACATTGAATATATCGCAGGACAATGTATCCCTAATCTATGGGCTCTTTGGGAAGCTTTTGAATTATTTAATTTGTTGAGTAATGTGAAAGTTATTGTTAATGGTAGAAAATTGTTATATGTTGGTTAAACACCATGGATGTTAGAAGATGGTAGTTATTGTCGCATGAAATTCTAAAATGAAATTGTTTTTCGATAATAATATTGTTAATACAATGAACTATTTTCATGGGGCAGAATAATTAGAAGTTAATTTTGGGAGGAATTATAATAAAAAATAATTTTAATTATTAAAAAAATATTTATGGGGTAGTCGTAAAAGAAGCCTTCAAAGATTGGAAGGCATTAGCTTCAACCCCCCATGAAAAAGGTTGATTCTTTCAAGTTAAACGAGTAAGAAGTGCCATTATCATAGAATAATTCGTAATTAAACATCAATAAAAGTTGGCAAATCCAAGAAAACATTGAACATCACAAATAAAAATTGGGGTAGCCCAGTTGACAATGGTCTAAACCTTGCAAGAATCCATGCAAATGCCATCTCCAAAAATGATGTAACCAAAGAATTCCACTTCGGTTTGATGAAATTCACATTTTTCTAGTTTGGCATAAAGTTCGACTTCCTTGAGCTTGTTCTAAACAAGTTGAACATGTCGTTCATGTTCTTCAAGGTTTGTGGAGAAATGAAGATGCCATCAATGTAATAGACCACAAAATCATCTACGTATTCATGAAAAACATCATTCATGAGGTGTTGAAAGACGACAAGTGCATTTGTAAGGCAAAAATGCATCACAAATTCAAAATGGCCATAGCATGTACGAATTGCAATATTCCATTTGTCACTTTCTTGAATACGCACCAAGTTGTATGCCCCACATAAATCAATCTTGGTATACACCTTGGCACAACTTACTCGGTCCACAATCCTAAGATTAGGGGTAAAGGATATCGATTTTTGATGGTGAGTCGATTCAATTCACAATAATTGACACACTTTGCAAAGATCCATCCTTCATTTTGATTATAGGATTGGGGCACCAATTGGAGACTTAGAATGTCGAATGATTTCTCAAGGTTTTCATTGATGTATTCATGAAGAGTTACACATTCGTCTTGTGATAGGTTGTAGATCAGGCCAAATGGAGGTTGTGCCCTCTTTAAGATCAATGGTGCAATCATATGGACGATGATCCAGTAAGTCTTAACATTATTCTTTTCAAACACATCCTTGAATTCCTTATACTAATAAAGAATCTCATGATGAAGTGATTCAACATTTGATGTGAGAAGAATAGATAGGAATGCATTTCCTTTTTTGGTAGTTTGCATGAAATTTTTTGCTCCAACGAACAAATTAAGCTTTTGAGCTCTTGACATCTTGGGCACTCCACAAATATTTATCACATTCAAATAACTTAATACACAAATTTGTCCATGTGGTAGTCTTCACCTTCACTAATGATGTTTTTGGATGTAGGCTTCTCACATTTTGATGTTATTTCTTGAGATACATCAAAATGAAGACTTTTTGTACGATAATCCATTCAAGGGTTGTGCAAAATGAACCATGATAACCCAATGACAATAGGGTTTGTTGGGGATGAAATGACATTGAAAGCCACCTTGTTTGTATGTGTTTCGATAATAATATCTAAAGCCTTGGTTTCATGCATCACAGGTCTTAAAAAAAAAACTTTGACCATCGATGACCTGCATTGTTGTTAGAGTGCTTTTCATTATGATAATCATCTTATGTCATTGCACTAGCTCCTTGTCGATGAAACACATAGATGCACTAGAATCAAACAATGTTTTAATCTCCATCATCATGGATCTGTTGTATTTTATTGTGATTGGCAATAAGAAACAAGGTGTTGGGTCTAAATTGGGACCATTTTGAACACATGATGTGTATGAATCCAGTTTCACAATCCCTATTGAAATTGGATGTCCTCATTTCCCGAATCTTGAGGAGGTGGTGTGTGAATGGAAGTGGCTCAAGTTATATACAGTAATTGTTTCTTGGGATAATTAGTAGTGATGTGACTTGGTTTTCCATAATACATGCATAATTTGTTCACACATTGTCATTGTTTATTTTGTTCCATGAGTGCTTTTGTGTTCGATCATCTTTTGATTGAAATGTTGTTGATGGAGACGACATAATAGGTGCAAAATTCTTTGGGATTATTGGTGCTTCCCAACTTTTTTCTTGTCAACATTCAAAAAGCTTGTTATCGCAACAAATAGCTTTAAAAATTGCTAAAGTTGTGCCTGATAGTAGCATGCCAATAAGGCCAACTTGAGTTGGGCCATTTGGATAATGATGGGGGTGCAACTAAATGATTAGTCACATTTGGTTAAAGAAACCTCGAAACTTGGAAAATGTCCCATCAAACTTATGAAAAAGGTTAATTTGTGCCTCCTTAACTTGGGATGATGTCATGGGAACACATCCTAATGACGTTGATGCTTGAGCACTTCGAAAATGAGTAACAGAGTTATGAAGAGCCTAATTCTTTTGTTGCATATGCCTAAAAGCAACAAGGATTTCTTCCATAAATGTAACCATCTATTATCTAAACATAGCCATGATTATGAACACTATGAAATATGACACCAACAAAAGGTGGGTAATCCACAACCTCAATCAACAAGAAATGGGTAATCTGTGATTTTTTTAAAACATTTTCCTTGAAGAAAAGGGGTAATCCACATTTAATTCCAAAAAACTTTAATTCCTAAATGACTTATAAATGTAAAAATAGATGTAAACCTAATATAGCATATTCAAATTGTTAAGGACATGAATAATCACAAGAACAAAGGTTAAAGGAAAGGTTTAAGTCTAATTTTCAAACAACGAACAAGACAAGATTATGTGATTAAAAAACAAAAACATATGAACTAAAAAGAAAAATATTTGAGATATGCCAGACAAACATGAAAATAAATATTTATTATGCTAACATATGCAAACATGAACATGAAAAGAACATGACAAGGTTATGGTGTAAGATTGTGCTTAAAATTAATGTTTAATAAATTAAACATAATGGATAACTATACTTTTATTTATTCCCATTAGACACCTAGCTCAAGGAAGTTTCTCAAGAAGTTTCCAATTTATGTGTAGCCAATGTTCACCCATGTGTGAACTATGAAGGAACAAAAATTCAATTGAAAATGAACTAAAATCCAATTAAGAGTGAATTTAGATTTAATTAAAATTGAACTTAGAGTTAACTAAAAGTGAATTACAAGTTAACTAGAAATGAACTAGGACTTAATTGAGAGTGAACTAAAAATCAACTAAAAGTGAACTATGAGTCAAATGGAAGTAAACTAAAACTTAACTGGAAGTTAACTAAAAGTGAACTGAAATTAAACTAAAAGTTAGGTATATGTTTATTATAAGTCATGGATAAACATTCAAATGAATGAACTTCATGGCATTAGCATATGTCATAGATAAGCAATAACACGTTTTTAGGATCCCAACCCACATAGTAAGGATTATGGGGATGTAACCCAAGGTAGAAGGGGGATAATGTTAAGGGATAAAAATCTTTTGATTAATTATCACCATAGGCATCTTAATAATTAATAGTTACTCATGGTAGACTTACTACCCCTTACCAAAGGGGAGAAATTAGTGGGATTAAGTAATTTATGTTAGTGAGTGGTTGGGGGTAATCTACCCAATCATCTAGGAGATTTTTAGGCAGGGATTAGGATAAGGGCCTTATTTTTGTGGGGTCAATGTGGGTTTTGTGTGGATTTGTGGAAAAGAATATTAGAAGAGGATTTGGAGGACATCTATAGGATTCGATAAGTTAGTAATTGTGTTGTTGGAATGAAATCCTCTTCAAGAAATGGGTGTTGTAACATTAGGGATTAGAGAGTAATGAGGAAATACATTTTCTACTTGTGTGTCATGGAAAGGGAAAATGGTTGAGGAATTTTTATGTGTTTTGGGTGCATTTATTCTATTAAGATGTATAAAAAGTAATATAATTTAGATTATACAAAGGTGTTGATGCCCTTTTCCATGGTATTTATGTGTTTCTTTTAGAACAAATAATAAGGGGATATACCAAATGGTAGCCTTTGGAATAGTAAACTTTTGGCTCGCACATGAAGGTAACAAATAATATGTGATAGTAGGAGAAGGGAAACACTTGAAAGTAGTAGTTTGCAAATTAGGAAGGATTGCATCAAGCAATAGGTGATAACTAGGAGTGGGTGTAGCTCAATGCAAATGGTAAGTAGCATTGGGGAGGCGTTTTGGGGTGTTGCAAATGATATGTAAAGTTACCAAAGGGTTTACAAGCACTGTTAAGATGGGATAGTAGTTGTAGGAGACTTGTAAATGCATTAGGGCAATGTCCACGAGGCATTGAAGGCATTGTAGACGCTTGGGAAAGTAACTATTTTCTAGTTATGTTCATTTCCCATGTTGCATTTCTATGTTTTCTTCCTTTGGCACCTTTGGAATAACTTATAAACAAAACAATAGGTGTATTATTAGATAGAGAACCTTACCCTCTTCTCTTGTTCTTTGCATAACTTTTAATTTATTTATTGAATAGTTGTAATAAAGTAAATAAGTGAAAGCAATTTCTTTTTTAATAATAAGGTGTTGATTTTGTTCCCTTGGTCTTACTCCCTAAAGGATGGTTATGATTTGGGGGCGCAATTTCACCCCTTTATAGTTATGACTTTCCAAAATAAGGGGTTTTTTATAAAATATATATATTCTTTCCACATAGACTTACCATTCCTAACATGTGTAATTTTATCACATATTAACAATCTCCATTTGAACCCATATGGTTTGCCTAAAGTTCTCACCTTTTCATTTATATATTTTTACCTACAAGAAAACTTAAAAATTGGGAGCTTTCAAAGTTTCAAGTTTGTTTTTGTGTTTTTTAAAATTTTTATGATGGGCCAATAAAATTGGTTAATTATTCCAAAAACAAAAAAATTAGGGACTTGGAAGTCACCCCATTTAATTAGTAAATTAACAAAATTAAATTTTTTACAGATATGTATTCAAAAACATTTACCCAAATGCCAAAACATATTTGATTGTGAATGTTATGAACCGGCTACAAACAAGTGGAGAATTACAAGACAAGACAAGTTTTATTGATCCATCAACTGTTGTTGATCTGCTGAAGAGTTGTTCCCCATACTATCTCCTTTTATAACCCTGAACCATACTAGTCCTAAAATATCCTAGGCCATGACATTGCCAAAAGTATCCCAAAATATCCTAAGCCATGACAGTGAATACAATTTAAAAAAAAGATTTTAAGATGTTGAATAAAATATAATTTTTAAAAATTACATAAATTTGGATATGTGTTTCATTAAGGTATGTTGATTTAAGGGAAATAAGTCAAATTAAATAATATATTATATTCGTGACAAATATATCTAAATAAAAAATATAATTTCATAATATTGATTTTCACGTATAGGGGAAGGCATTACTAGGATGCCTTCCACATTGTAACAATGGTGGAGTCTGAAGTACATGGTGGAAGGCGCTTGCATAAATGTTGAAGACCCAAATATGCTTATCCAAATTTCCCTACACACAACGAGGATGTTTAAAATTAGTTTATGCAAACATTTTTTGTTTTCATACATGAAATTTCTTATTGCAAGCTAGCAACAAAATTGCGCCTTATAAGGTACCTTAAAAATACATCACAAACATTTGACAAGGTCATTATGTATAAGTGAAGGCATTGTTGCCAATGTTTTCCACCTTGTAATGAAAGCAAAATTCGAGGTAGATGGTGGAAAACATTGACAACAATACATTTCTTTGCATAATGGTCGAGGGTCCAGATGCACTTACACAAACTTTCCTTTTATAAGAATGACAACCCATATTACCTTGCAAAAAATTTCCTCGTTTTCTTACAAGAAATCATGCTTTAAGTTGGCAAGGCAATTGTGCCTTGTAAGGTGTCTTGAAAATACATTATGCACATCCACTAAGGTCATTATGCCTAAAAGAAGGTAGATGTTGTTAGTGCCTTCCCCTTATATAATGGCCAAGTTAGGTTATCAACCATTTCCTATTTCCTTACAACAAACCTCTTGCTCTAGGTTGACGAGGGAATTGTACTTTCTTAGACGATCTAGAAATACACTGCACACATTGGTGAGGTCATTATGTATAACTTCCACCTTGTAATGAAGATGAAGCTCAAAATACAAGGTGGAAAACGTTGATAACAATGCTTTCCCTTGCATAATAGCTGAGGGCCCTTATGTACTTACACAAACTTTCCTTACATAACAATGACGGCCTATATTGATTTATGAAAAACGTTCTTCTTTCCTTACAAGAATCATCCAGCTTGAAGTTAATGAGAAAATTGCACCTTGTATGGAGTCCTGAGAATGCATTATGCACATCCACTGAAATCATTATCTAGAATGTAGAGCAAAGGCCCACTATATAATGCCTCCTTAGTTTGAGGGTGGTGGCCTCAAGGGTTACAACCTTAAGCATAAAGCAGAAAAGCTTTTTTATTCAAATAATGGTAGAAGTTCTACATGTGTGGTGAGGTGCCTTCAAATACAAAGAAAAAAAAAACCTTGAAACAATTTATGAATAACTTAAGTATGAATGAATATGGGTAGCATCCAACAGATACCCACCATTTCAATTATTGACAACCCTTGAACATAGCAGAGTGCACCCCTTCATTGTATGGGTATTAAACTTTGGAATAGGTAGATTGTTGTGTATGACAGAAATAAAAAATGTGCATAATGGACATAACATGCTTCTTAATGTCCATTACACACCCAAAATGTGCATAATTCACAGAACCAAATGTGTGTGTCTGAGCAGCAACAATGTGTGTGTGGGCTTCAGCAGACGCATTTTAAACGGGCATCTGGGCAGGCATGAAAAAAGAAATGTACTTCTGTACTGCCTGTTGTGGATGAACCTCAACTGAGTTAATATTTGGTTTTTCACCTTAGTAACCAACTCTGTAGGAGATAGGTCTCATACATAGGTAGTAGGTAGGAAAATAGGTAACTACCAAGTAAGTAGATGGTTTTATACATATGTAAGGCCTGTTTTTACTACCTACCTATGTACTAACAACCTGCTTGTCAGGTTGTTAGTAGGTAGGTAGAGTAAAAAAAAAGTAACTGAGCTAACTACCATGATTAGCTAATGAACTGGAACATAACAGAAAACTGTTTTCAGACCATTTATCATCCATCCTTCATGGTGCTGGTAACCTGCTTGTGGGTTGTTAGTAGGGAGGTAGGAAAAAAGAAAAGTAACTGAGCTAACTACCATGGTTAGCTAATGAACTGGAACGCAACAGAAAACTGTTTCCAGACCATTTATCATCCATCCTTCATGGTGCACTGGTGGGTGCTGGTAACCTGCTTGTGGGTTGTTAGTAGGGAGGTAGTAAAAAAAAAAAGTAACTGAGCTAACTGCCATGGTTAGCTAATGAACTGGAACACAACAGAAAACTGATTCCGGACCGTTTATCATCCATCCTTCATGGTGCACTGGTGGGTGCTGGTTCACTGTGGCCGTGCACCTCTGCGAGGCTATTCACTTTTCTTTGCTTCCCATTAGAAAAGCATGTCTCTAATTTTTCTTCACGTGTCCCATTTTGTGGGTCCCTGACACCACCCCCTGCCCCCCCCTTCGTCAAAAGCTCTTTTTCTTTTTGTGGGGTGTGTTTGTTTGGGGGGCTGGGGATGTGTTTTCTTCGTGGAGGCAGATTAATCTGGTACTTCAGGTAAATCAAATATGGATGTTATCAATTACTGTTGAACATGGGAGACATGGGTAAAAATTTGATCAAAATTCACATGAGATTGATCAACAAAAGTCATTTGACAAAGTTCAGGAGATATAGAACTTGCAGTAGACACATTGCATGATCAGCCAATGATAACCATTTTTGCAGTGTCCAGGAGTAATATTGAGTTTCGCTAAATAGTTACACCACCTGGAAATATCATTGATCATAGCCTAGATTGCTTTGGCAAATCTCTCAGCTTTCAATTCTCTGCATATACTCCCAACACATCCTCACATTAGGCTAGTTCACAGTCAAGACTACTAACTAATCAGGGAATCCCACACAAAATTTCTGAAATGCTGATGCTGTCAGCTGGTGTTTTGGAATCACACAGAACATGAAATCTTATCCAGGTATCAAAATATCATTGATCATAGCCTCTTGCTTTGGCAATTCTCTCAGCCTTCCATTCCCTGCAAATACTCCCCAGACATCCTTACATTAGGCAAGTTCAAAGTCATGAATACTAATCAAGGAGAAGCCCAAACAAAATTCTGAGATGTTGATGCTAATAGCATATTGGTGGTTTGCAATCACTAATGAAATGAAATCTTACCCACGTATGCAAACCTTGAACTGCCGCCCCCGCCTCATGTCAACTTCTCCCTCCTCCAACTGCACACATTGCGCACTTGTATGAGGAATGGAAGCAAATATGGCCATATTTCTGACCCAAATGTTCAGCACCAAAGGAAAACAGAACAGAGGTTTCTATGTTATAGATTGTGTAGTTATGTCATAAGTCTTTTAAGGTAACAGAATTGGAGCATGAAGCTGAAATTGAGAACCACACCCAAAACAAGAGGTAAATGTTACTGAAAAATGAGCTTCAGGCACCAGGGATCAGTCATGTTACAACACACCCAAGAGCTACAAGAGTCTTAAGCTCCAATTAAAACTCTTGTACCCAAGAAGTACAATGTCCAACATGAGGCTGTTGTAAACATTGAGAGAGACAACCTAGACTGAGACTAGAGACAAAGAGATTAAAAAAGGCAACATATAGAATGATACAAGAAATTAACCCTTCATAAGACAAAAAGCATGCACTCATGAGCAGAAAGAAGGGAGGGGGAAGCAAGGTGTGAGACTGACATGATCATTCCCATAGACAGAATCGTAGCAAGAATGTGAAACACAGCGCAGTGCACAGTTCTCTTTGTTTATTGCTGAGGATTGACAATGAGACCCCCACAACCCACTGCCATTACCACACAAAACCCCATTAGCAATTACAACCCTAATGCTGCAATTTGGAATCAAAAAACCACACTGCTGCTCTGAGCTTTCAGTGCAATAGCAACAATTGACAATGAGATAACCCCCACAACCACTGTCATTACTGCAGACAACCCCATTAGAAATTACAACCCCTATATGCTGCAGTTTCAAAACACAAAAAGCACATTGCTTGCTGCTGTGAGCTTTCAGCACAATGGAAAACATACTTGTCAATGTCTTGGTAACAAGAAATCTTTCTCTTGGCAAGGTCTCTATCCTGCAATCCCATCCAGCACACATAATCGTTCAATTCCAATAGTAAGAAAGAATAAGGTCCAGGAATCTTTTCTTTCCCGAATCTCTGAAAATCTCCTCATCTATGGGAGCAAAGATATCCACATTCTTGACTGCGTTTCACAAACCCGATTGCATAGAAGAAGAGAGGACTACAGTGGACATGACAACTATATACAAGAAGGACGAGAAAAGACTTAGGAGACAATTCTTGGTGCACTCCTGTCACAGACTTCTTCTCTTCTACCTTGTTGAAGACAACGAGCGACTCACTGCCTGAAAATTTGTAATGGACGAGTAGAACAACGAGAGAAGAAAACACATCCTTATTTCACATGTGTTTTTTCTGAAAACTTCCTCAAGCTTTTCAACTACCAACAAGCTTGACTACGGAACTAGAGAGAGAGACAAGACAGACAGCAATCGCATCTTGCGTCCTTTCTGAAACTTTTCTTCCATAATTAAGCAGAAAAAGAAAGAAAGAAGGCAAGCAAACAAGAAAAAAAGCGTCTTGTCTGCAGATTTTGGAGAAAGAAAGAAAGAAGAATCACGTACCGATACTCCCAGAGTGTTCGTAGTGGCTGTTGTGGGAGCACAACAAAACAGGAGGGAGAAGAAGAGTGCAAGAAAAGCAAGAAAGGAAGCCGTGCGGGTAGCCATCATCATCATCGTCGCCCAAGTGCTGCAGACTAGTTTAGGGTTTGGCGCTCTGATGTTTGTCTGTCTGGTTGTTTTTTTTGTGTAACCCTAACCACGAACCCGAAGCTTTAGGTGTCAAGGCCGATGTTCACAAGTACTACGGCATGTTACCAAGGCTCCCCTAGAACATCTCACCCTTCAACTCTGCCCTATGGATCGCGATTTGCACTGGAACAGGAAGAACACCTGTGCTCACAGACAACAGGCAAGAATCCTCAAGGTATGCATGCACACATGAATGTGCATGGCGCAGATTTGTTTGTTTGTTGATTTCTACTTTCTGTGTTTCTGTTTGCGCATGCTCTCATTACTAGCACTGCTTGTAAACTTTTGTGGGAACACCTAATGCATAACTCCTTCCAGATGGGTGTCTTTTGCAGTTTCTGAACATCCCAAAGTATATGAAATATTTTTAAGGCAGGGAGGAGGATCACACACTGAACCTCATCATCTGGTCTTGTCCATCATTACTGCATCTCACCAGACCTCCCTCAAGATGATCTTCATGTGAGAGGTCAGGAAACAACTGAAATGTGACATCGACTTCAACTTTCTTCTGGTTATGATTTTGCAGGATTCAATGCTGCACAATTGTTAAGCAAGGGCAACTCCAGCAGTGCTCAGTTTGTCACCCCGGAAATTAAAATTGGATGAAGGAAAGTCAAAAATATGGCCATTGGGCTTGGCAAAATGGTTTTAGCCTGGTATTTTTGCATAGGATGCTCAAGTTGGTAGAAGGCACAGCAAAGCCTCACACCTGCTGTCAATCGGCTAGATAGTTGATTGGTCCAGGTGGGTTGCTATTAGTAGTCTTCCACCTATTTGCAGTCAGAGTTTTAATTTTATCGTTGGCTAGATAGTTTTGGTCCAGGTGAGTTGCTGTTAGTAGTCTCCCACCTATTTGAAGTCCCAGTTTTAGTTTTATGGGTGATCACTAGGGTTGGGGGAAAAAAAACTAAGCTTGGATGTGAGAAATATCTTTGCAAGGTCACATACTAAGCACCAATGGACATGCTCTAACATAGAAGCATCATATAATAATACCAGGTTTGGTTTCCTCTTGCATCCTGATGCCCTTTCCAGCAGGACTTTGGACACTTGAACTTGCCACTTCACACACTAAACACACACAGGACAGCATTTTGGAAGCTGGAATTTTGCTGCTTGAACTTCAATAACAACAGAGTTTGGACCCTGAAACAAATGCTGCTCAATGAACAAAAATATGTAACACAGCAACAATTTGGATACTGGACTTTGGTGTTTAATCATTCAAATCACACATCAGTACTTGAACCAGCAATCTCTTAAGAGAACCTGCAGCAATGGTTGCATAGCTATGGTATACAGATAGTATAGGAGCCCACTATGTTTTTATAAAGAGCAGAAGATTGGCTGTTCCATTGATATGAATTCAGTTCTTTCTTCCTGTACATGAATGCTCTCTCCATTTTGCTTCACTTGCAGCATCAGAGCATTTACTTTCATTGTCAACAGAATCTCTTTTGGAACTCCAAACATGTCACAAAGACAGGTAGGTCACAAGAGAAACAGGGGAAAAACAGAAACAGAGCTCAAGGAACAGGGGGAAGGGAAGGCTGTGCTTTGAGAACAACCACAGAATGGTGAGCATAGTGATTGCATGGGCACTAACATGTTATGCTCATGCACAAAGGCATTACAGTTATAGGAGGTGAGGGTTATGCAATGGAGATTCCTGGAAGAGAAAACTAACCCAACATTAAAGAAATCCAACATGCAAAACTCTCGCAAACTGAACTTGACACTCTTTCATAAATAGTTTGGAACAGCCAAACCAAAGCTTGAAAACGTCTTCACTTGTTAATAGGCTAGGAATCACACTCCATTTAAGTGGCAATAAAATACTGACACAGAATACAGACCAATACACATAGAGACCCTCTCTCTCTCTCTCTCTCTCTCTCTTTCTCTCTCTAAAGACCTGGGGGTTATATTGTTCACTGCAAGAAAAGCTTGATGAGACACATCATTTTGTGCCATAATCTGCCTCCTCTGGTCAGAGAAATGACAGCCCTGAGTTCACCAGTCCTCAAGACTTCCTGTGAACACATGAAAAGGATTGTGTCACAGCCCCATTGCAATGTGCAAAGTGCCCCATCTGTCTCTCTGTCTCTCTCTCTCTGAGTCCCTGACAAGATTTCCATGGATTCACCCACTGTGTTTTTTGAAATGTGACCAAGCTTCCACCAAGACCTTTTTTCAAATTGGAGCTGATGGCCATGAAGCTTGTGATGACATTATTATGCCCACAATGACTCCAAAGAGACCTAGAGCACTACCAAAGATCTCAATAACCAATATCTTCACAAAAAGGGTAGAATTCTGTGCATCAGATAATGCACAGCTGCTGCCAATGATGCCAACGCAAAGCCTGCCAAGAAGATGATTTTGATAGTTAGAAAACTGGACAGGTGGATAATATCTACTGGAATGTTGTTTCCATCCATCCCAAACAAATCCAGAAAATTGCAATTAAAGGATAATTCACTCAAGCTTGGAGAGATTATAAGAACAAACCCGCAAACCAGATTTGCAAATCCCACAATGATGCCTGATGAGAAAAGAGAGTATCCTGCCCGCATTGATTCAGGGTGAAATGGTTGTGTGGTGTTCTCAAGTTTGGTCTGGAGAATGATAGCCACAATAACACCATAGATGGCCACTGCCTCACAGAAAATAACACTGCAACCACGCCACCCCCAAAAATTCCAAATAAATGAGGCTTCGGGAACCAAAGTTTGAAGAGATGGAGACTCACTCATAATATTGATTATCTGACAAAGGGAAACTCCATTCACAAGAAGTCTACAACTGCTGATCAGGAACCTGAATCAAGCAAACAATATACCTGATGAGGTTCTTTGATGTGATGCGGGGAGCCCTAATTGCCGCTCCTATGAGAGTGCTCCCTGTTATGTAGATACCCCTGGAGAAAGGATACAAAGCAATTCTTTTATCAAAATTCCAGCAATAAAACCCCAGAGATTAAGGCTCAAGTTCTTGACACTCAGTTTCACTCTCAGATTGTATTGTCGAGGTTCCAATCCACCAGGCCTACAAAAATGGTGAAATTCCGAGATCCAGAGATGACTTACTCTCCATGATGGCACATCCATCACATCGAGCTTGCTGCATGATGGCGATCATTAAGCTACATCATCAAGGCATGGTATAGAGAAAAGAGATCCGATGACTTTGCCACACAGAAAGCTTGTTGGTTTCATGGTCCGCAAAAGGAAATCTAAAAGTCCAAACTGGTGCTTCTCAGGCGGATCTAAAACTCATCTTCCTTACGGAAAAAAATGAATAAAGAAAAACACAAAACTTACCAAGCAGCTCCCAGAACAGAAACTCCAACGGAGAGCGCGATGCCAATTGCGGAGAACACAAACGGGGACATGTAAAGAAAAGCATGCGTCCATTCTCGCCACCACAACACAAATCCCATCTTTTCTTGCAGCAACAGCCTACGTACACCCCTGAGCCCCTCTTCCTCTCGCAGCAACAAACCCGTATGTTCCTTCTCTCTCGGCCTCCTGCGCCTCCACCTCGATCGCCTGACCACCACAACCCACGTCCGTCCCCTCGCAACAACAAACAGTCTCCACAGGGGCGAGGGGTTGGAAGCCAAGCCAAAACGAAAACCTTCGCAACACAGCGGGGACACACCGCGACAGAAGAGAATGAAACCCTAATAACCAACCTTTTTTTCCACAGGCAAAATTTCGCCAAAAAGCGAAATTGAAATTAAGAAATTAAGCAATTTTCCAGGTTTTCAATCGCCAGAAGTGAGAAAAAAGCTCATAAATCGCCAGATTTCTATATTTGGTTTCCAGTCCGTAGCCACGTAATGCCCACTGTTTTGAAATGTTCCCCCAAACCAGAGAGTAAAAAAATTCCTGGGTAACATGCCCTCCAATTACACTACCAAAATTTGCATTTCTCTTTAACATTTCTTTGTCTTTGTTGTGTTCTCTTGCAATGAAGTTGTTTGCCAAGTTTTCCCTGTTATTCTAGTTTCAGTGCCAACCCTAGAATTAGTGGAGGCCCTGGGAAGCAGGCCTTCCCCAGTGTAAAGCACCAAAAGGATTTCAAATGGGGAAAGTCTGCGCATAATCACCACAAGGGCCTTCAACTGATGACCAAATCTTCTGTGCAAGGAGGTGCTTTCAAATACAAATGAAAATAGCTTGGAGTTTGCCATGTATGCATATGCTCAAGTTATAATATCAGTTCAGTTGACACTTCAAATGTTGCAAGGAGAAGGTGGCAACCAGCAGCCCATACAGAGAACCATTTAGAACAGGGAGCTGGGCATGGTCATCTCATTTGATTCTTATAATAAAGAGGCTGATGCTAGGTATACTTGATGTTGACTGCAAAGAGTAAAATCTTCTGGTCCTTAACCAGATGAGAGAAGCAACTGATCAGAAAGTTCTCTCATGGAATTTCTTACTTTCAATGTTCATTTGTGTTTTGCACTTTAAAGATTCGACTCAGCTAAACATATTCTCCAGTTATATGAATATTTTGCCTCCAGGACTCAATGAGCCTAACGGACCATTAACAAAACCATTAACATAAATGACAGAAAAGCCTTAAGAACCTCTCATGCAATCTAGTAGGAATTACAGTAAATCACTGGAATTGGGCATAATCAGTCTAGTTAGCAGTCTTGTGGGTGACTACAACAACGGAGTCTTGTTGTGTATTTCTCATAGCAACATCAACACTCTTACAGACAAGTTCTAACATATAGGAGGAGAGCCAGAGATGCCAGTCTTTACAGTTTTAGACCACCTTGAACTGGAAACACAGTTCATGCACATGTTGCCCATTTTATTTCTGTACAAGTCATTGCCATTTTCCATTCCACAACTTTCAGAATTAAACACATTATCACCCAAAGTGGCAGCCCAGTCTATTCCAAATGCAAATTCCCACCACCTAACTGAATCAATAATCATGACCACAAGCTGCAGATAGGCAAAGAAACCAGAAGGCAGAAGGGGCAACTCTTATTTGCTACTCCTCCCCACTCTCATAGTCATCATCATCATCACCAAAGGTAAACACAGAGGCATCAGCAGCACTAGCATCTGCAATTGCTTTGAAATCACTTGGTGCAACTGCAGCATTATTCCTTGGACTCTCACCATGCCTGGATAGAGATTCAGGAATCTCATTGAAACTGCTGTCAGGCTGTGATGCTGCCCTGTCCTCAGCACTTCCATTCTGGGACTCAAATTTCTCTGGCTGCACTGGTTCCTGACCATTCTCAGACTCTTTAGTGTGCTCCTCCACTCCTGTGCCCAAAACCACATTGCCACTTTACTGAGCATCAAGAAGCCTAGCTCCAAGGTGCTTAAGCTCCTGTCCTGCTGAGAGTTTTCATCCAAGGGTCATCTTCTGATGGGTTTCCAATTTTTTGTTCTTACTACATATGTCTGCTACAGCTGGAAGAATCTATGATTGGTAGGAAGCTGCTGGTCAAAAGGGGGTTGCCATACCTGTGAAAATGCTTGCCTCTGAAATTGGGGCAATGGATGTGGACCCTGTTGCCTCTTGTGAAGTTGTCTGTTCATGAGAAGTAGAGGGAGCAGGGGCCTCTGATCTAGCAGTTCCAGACTGACCAGCTGCTCCTTCAGCCATTTTCTTAACAGGAATGGGAGCATCATGGTCTAGAATAACCACCTCAACCTGAAACCCTGGAGAGGGCAGCCGTCTCTGCATGTAACATAGAACATAATCAATATATAAATTTTCTTTCTGTGTGACAATGGAAAGTCAGATTGCCTTGTGTAGGTCTGTTTTCAGTACCTTATCAAATCCATCAAGCTCTGCGATAGGAAGAATCTGCCTTGACTCCATCATGTTTGTGTTCAACCAACTGCAACAACCTGGAGGTTACTCATACAATAAAAGAACACATTCCAGATATTGCACAACAAGGGAAAGAGATTAGCCAACCTACAAAATGATTTCTTGCCACTTTCCATTTGCAACATAATATAACAGGAGAGGGATGGTGGCAGGACAAACCAATAGAAGTCACCATGGCGGTCGTTGAAGTGAACTTTGAAATCCCCATTTAGCTCTGTCACACACCTTTCGCCAGGCAGAGCAAAAACAACTACACCCTTCCTAGGGGCACTGAACCATATGTCCTCTGTCTGTCCAACAATGTCAACTATTAACATGTAAACAAGTCAACAATTGTAGACAATCAAATTTGCTTAGGGATGGCAACAATACTTACATCAGATTCTCTAGAATTACAATTGTTTCAGAAGGCTTCAAGACAGCAGAATGCAGGAGATCCCATTCTAACCAAGGAAAGGGAGAAAGTATGTCAAAAAGATGAGTGACAAACCAGCACATTTTTTGTTCGAGGATGCTTCTTACTTGAGAAGAGAATACCTGATGAAAGAAAAGAAGGAATTCCTCAGCTTGAGACAACCATGTGGGCACAGAACAGCTGAAATGGAAATCCTCTGACATGTAAATTCATACTCCAATCAAGGTGATAACTTACTTCCCTTGTCTTACGAATCACCTCCCTCTTATTTGTTCAAATGCATAAGGAGAATTCTGAGTGAGGTGTTGATTCATTTTCTCAATGTAAAATATAGCCTCAGAGAGTAGTTCCAGACATAAGATCACAAATTACCATTGTGATCGGAGATGGTGATAGCAGGGCGGATCCAGTAAGGGCACTTGTGCAAGCGAATGCCTCTCAATATGCACCTGCACTACAAAATGAATTATGGTATTTGACAAAGGACAAAAAGGTTTCCCCTCACCCTGATCAGTACCATGCGACTCTTCACCTACTCCTTGATTCCCATATCACACAGATAAACAAAACCATACTAATTAAACTTACATGTCATCCATCTAAGTGAGCAGCACATAATTAAGGTAACAGAAAAAGAGAGAAAGCACAAGCGGCAGATACAAGCCCTGCTTACTTTCTGCCAACAGGAGTCTCCCCATTAAAATCTCTTAAAACGCGCTCAAAGTACTTCACGTAGCGCTGTCAGAATAGAAGGTTACAAATCCCATGTTAGATTTAGTATACCCTTTGGGGTGGGTAACCAACCCTCCATCTAACACATTCCATAAGCCTCAAAGCTTTGAACATTGCTGACAAGATCAAACAAACCACAGATACAGAGAGATAACATGTATATTGGTCACAAAGCTTGAGGGTGTGGAACTGAGGAAAATTACAAGTTGGCTAGGAAGAACAAGGCCCTTGCCATCCACACAGCGTTTCTGGTTGTAGTAGTTGATGGACTCCTCCGCAGTTGGGAAAAACTGCATACATAAGTTGATATCACCAAACAGGAATGGAAGACAAAGCCAAATGACAAACAATATCAGCTAGGGTAGAAAAAGCAGATGACAAGTCTCCTCTAATATTCTCGGCAACTCTTCTAGTCTGCTACCTATGCAAAAGCTGATCACCTGAAATGTCCTTATGCACAAGCCTGGATCCCATTTGCACATACTAATATGGATGTGTGTGCATGTGTGATTCTCTCACCCTCATGCTGATGATTCTCAATGGAATGAGGTTCATCAACTCCCCATGACACAGATGATCAAGAATACCTTAAGGTAGAGGAGAAGGGAGGTTATCATGAGTCCAGTGCGTGCCATTCCTGCTTTGCAATGGACTACCACCACATTCTCAAGGTCCCCTTTCAACCACAAATAAGCACTTTGGCAAAATGCAGCCACAAGTTGTAGAGGAGGACAGTTGTGATCATCAAATGGGAAACAGGCCACCTGCACAAAACACCCCAACTTCAACAGATGAGAGTCCAAGACCATCTCCATTCTCCTGGATCTACAGTTGCTGTTCCCTACTTTTAGTCATCTTGTCAGACACGTGCTTTTCTTTGTCCTCTAGAACACTACCGGGTCCTTTTTGGTATATTCTTTTGCAATCAATAGTTTGATGTTGACTCAGCATCAGCCATTGTTTTCTTGAGCCCACTCAACCACAGGTCACTCATGAGGTTCACATTTGCATATCCAAAGATATCTCCTGTTTTCACTCACAAGGCCATCCTTGCATGCAGTACGTTGATAAGCTAGTAAGAATCACAGTTCCAAAGGTTCCAGAAGCCAGTTTCTCAAAATACAAACTCTACTCTGTTAATCTGTCTTACATTTATTTGCTTGATTTTTCCATGGTGGGTTCATATTAATATGTGCATTGCAACCACACCTCATAAGCTGAAAGAGCTCCAACTTGCTTTGAACGTCTTTAGTGATGGACAATAATCAGTTCACAATTGAATGTGATGGTTCTATGGATCAGAGCTATGCTGGCTGATAATTGACAATTGATGCTACCAAATGGTCAGTTCCTTTAACCACATATATAACCAGGCTTCCACAAACTAGAAGTTACATTTGGTGTTTCCAAACAATGAGCTGAAGAAAACAATGCTGTGTAGCATGCAGATGGCAACAGAAGTGTTCCACTAAATTATGGCAAATAGGCAATTATGATTGAGTTGTGCTCACACAATTTGCAAAATGCAACATACCTTCCCTTCAAGCAGTGAGGCATCATACAGTCGCTCTGAGCAGAGATTGTAGACTTTATACTTGCCCTGTCAGACAACACCATACCCAGCAGTCAGCTGACACTGATGTAAACCACCTTCAGAGATCAAGAGGGCTTAGAAGGTGACCTTCAGAGAAGCGGGCAGAAGGTCACCATAGAATTGACGGAAGTCACCATAGAATGGTCATATACAGGTCTGCATACCTTGTGCTGAGTTTCAAAGAACTTGATCACCTCTTCCATATGGTTGCGGTAAAAGCCCTGCATAAGACAGTCACCATATCTGCCTTCAAAGTAGCTCATAACTGGTGCTAAACAAATCACAATCATGTCAGAAGAATCTCCAGAACTCAGCTTTTGGAAACCAGTGCAGAAAAACCTTATAAAGGCATACCAGAGTCATTTAGTCTGAGCAATATCACTTGCAACCTACCTGATGGTTGAAATGAAGTAAGAAATTTACTGAAGCATACAAGGAGGAGGAAATGAACCAGATATTACTGCACAGTTACAGATGCTGGGTAGCACATGGGCTAAAGCCTGCTCTTGGAGCAGTCAGTATACAACTGAATGTATACAACTGAAGGTTGAGGTCCTACCTAGCATTAGCACATATTGGGAAAATACTACTTGCAGGATACTCAAGGCAAGCTCACTCTCAAGTGAGATTACGTGCTGAGCAGTATAACTCCTAACCTTAGCTTGCTACCATAATTGTGCTCCTGCCCTCTGACTTACACAGGATGTCCTGACAAGGAGTCCCCTCCCACAATAAACAATTACAATGAGGGTTCCACATGACTGATCAGGTGCCTAGTTCCACAAACAACTCCCTCCCCTCCATATGGTAACTTTCAGACCCTATATCTTCTACTCTTATCGACTGATGACCTTGGAAGATCCTATTGAAACAATGGAAACAATGGGAAGAAGGAAAGCTTGAAGTGGGTCAGAAGCACACCTCCACATATCCAAGGATACCAGAGCTAATGTCACCTGCAGGAAAACCCATTGCGATGATGTTTTCTGTGATATAAGCCATATCCAGATCAAATCCCCCTTCCTGTACAGAGCACCAGATCAAAGAGAGCTAGCCAACAGTCCCTACTTTTGGAAGGCAAAATAACCGAAAGATTCCATATCTTTGTTTTAGAGGTGAATATTGTGATGGTCATGTGCATGGCTGCAGCCCTATCTCAATTTCTGGAAATCTGTATCATAGAATATTGTTCCCTCTACTACAATGGAACTTGTGTGAATCCAATACCCCAAGTCTAGTTTCAAACAGAGCAATGGCAATTTCACCTGATAAGAAAATGTAGCAGTTGATAACGCCCAACCTCTAGATACACAACAAAAAAGGGATTACCTGATACCGACGTTTGTTCTGTGAGACAAGATGCCTTGCTTTTATTTGGACAGCCTTCACTGCATTCCTTGATGAGTCCAAAAAGCCCTTTGTGAAAGTACCAAATGCATTCCCCTCCTGGACCACAGCATTTGATGAAGTGCTCTCATCTGGTGCCTCCACCACTGGAATCTTGGCAGGAGTCCTTTTCCCAAATCCGCTAGCAACAAAACTGAATGATGATGTCTTGGTACTCTCTGCACCTGAAGAAGACTGTTGTGATGAGGAAAGTGGTGTCCGCAATCCTTTGGCCCATTGAGAGAGACTTGACATGGGGGTTGACTTTGCTGGGCCTTGGCTTCCATCCCCAGGAGAGGCCGAGGATCTGCTATTCGAAAACAGTGAAGACTGCTGGTCCTTTGTTGACCAGCTGGAAGATTGGGCAAGAACAGGCCCATCTGATAAAGAAGGAAGACTGTCCAGTAATCTTTCAGCTTCTGCTGCTGCAGGCCCTGCCATGCTTGCTCACACCTTCTCAAATGCTCCTATGGGCACCAGTTTGAAGGAAGACCTGAGAAACCCCAAAAAATTGAACAATAATTTCCTGAGGAAGTGCACCCTAACTAAAAAAGAGAAAACAGTGCAACTGATCCAGCAAGTGCACTTTTTGATTGCAGACAGAGAGTTATAGTTGCTTGGTAAAGATTACCAATCCCTTAGCTAAACTTCCATGCCCAGGAGTCCATGATGCATATCAATCTCAGAACCTGCAAACAAGGCCAAACAAAGAAATAATAAAACACCTATCCTAAAACCCAAGAATTAAACCTGGATCCCTGAACAATAATTCCCTGTCTCCAATACACACTGCATATCTAGTGCCCTGTTCTTCCAACAATGGGAGATCTACCAGATCATTATTTGAATATCCACTATATGCAAACCAGAGATGTATAGTCCAGGCATCTAATCTACAGCATTTTCCAAGCTCTGCAAATTCACACCATCTAAAATGTTTTAAAACATTTAAAGAAAACAGAAATATCTCCATAAATACCAAGACCTTCTCCATACTACCAATTTAAGTTGACTTGAAAGAATTGAGAAATGACCTGGTAATAAAGGTTTTTGGACCTCAGTAGATAACAGCAACCAATCAGCAAGCATGAAAAGAGGAAACCCAACCAATCCTAAATAATAGAAAAACTAAGACCAAAAACCTAAATTTGGCTTGAAGAACAGCATGTGTCATACAGTGATATGCATACACAGGGACCTTCAACAGTAACATGTCCAGTATTACCAGCAATAGGTGGAGATTAACATCAAACATTAACCAATGTACACAGTCTCTGTCACAAAACCGGCAACAATGGGAAAACTCTGCCTTGATAGGTTTTATTACTCAAAAAGAGAAGGAACAGAAAAAAAAACAACAAGAAAAAAGAGGAACACCAAAAGAAACAGAAAGAGGAAGAAAAAAGAGAGGAGGAGAAGAGAGACACAAGATGGAAACCTTTAAGAGCAAGATCTTTATAGGACAAAATTGGTTTAGAAACTCTCCCCCAAACTTAGCATTACAAAGGCTATGAAATAATTATTTTGAAGCTCCAAGGCAGAAATACTAAACATAAAATCTTGTTAAGACAACCTCTGGTTTGATGTAAAAGAAACTCTGACGAGTAGCATTGTTTCCTGACTTTAGCACATCAATTAAACTGGCGATTCGAGCTCTTGCAAAGAACAACTCTTCAAAGCTACAAAGCCTTAAGAACCTATAAACTAACCATCGGCTACTGTAAATTTCACAGCGTCTAAAACATTGCAATCCACATGAGACATAGGAACCAAGTTAGTACCTACATATATTCTGGTGGAGAGCACATGTCAAAAATGTCAATGCTTTCGCCTTCAAAGTCTTTGGATATTACCACATCCAAGAAATTGCGAGAGAAGCCATTAGAAGTATCATGAAGCTCACAAAATGATTTTAGGGTTTACACCAACACCAACCACGCTCTTGTTAAACGAAACTCCATCCAGCAGGAAACAACAGGGAAAGAAAGAAAAACCTAAAAAGGAGAGAGAAACTCAGATAACGGCTAGATGCACCAAATGGATGGCGAAAAGGTTCAGGACGAGATTCTTCATCGCGCGGCTGAAGAGCACAACTCGGCAAACCTAAAATACAAGCAGATGAAGTCTTCCAACGCAACAAATTGCGTTGCAAGCCCATTGGTACAAGAAAAAAATTCTCCGCGAATCGAGTGGCTTGCTGCGCCTATTGCTCGAAATGACGACGTCACAGTCCAAGAAGAAAAAATTCCAGGAATAGGAAGAAACTCACACACCTGCAGAGCGATGTCACGTTCTTGCACGACGACGACGACGACGACGACGCTCGATCTCACGCACAACGAAACCCCGCCCACATCAAAACTAAATAAGAAGCAGTGAACAGACCCGGTTTACACTGCAAAGCAAAAGCGCTCCATATTGTTGGACCCAGAGGCTATGAAAGATGGCCTCTCGATTTATAGCCTCCTCACTATACTACTACTACAGATGATAACTCTTTGCTTTGTTGGCCAATTTGTTTAATATTTTGAAAATTACAACTAATTCATGTCAAAGATTGTTACAATTTTGAAAAATTATGTGTTATGACATAAAAATTATTAGTTTGTAAAAATTGATGTGTATAAGAAATTAGTATTTTGAATTGATACATTAAGATTGAAAATATATAAACCCATTTGATTATGTAATAAAAATACATAATTCAAATCCTTGAAATTCGATAATGATACATGTTTTTTTACAAAGCAATAAAAAAAATTCATGGCCTTCTTTAACTCTTTAGACCAAAAAAGTTCACAATTTTTTAAGAAAATTTATGCCATGCAAATTTTAAAGTTTTATATGCCAAATTTTTTTTTCCAATGTTTGTACTAAACTTTACTCATTATTAACACACATCTTAAAATGTAATGTACAAAAATTAGAGAATTTGTTGAATTTAAAGAATGGATGAGATTTTATGTAGGGTTTGCAATATCTTCAATGTTATGCATCAAGCATTTGTGAGGGAAAGTTTTTTTATTTTAATGTTATTGTTGGTTATTTTGGGTAATCAAAAATCAAAATTTGTTGGATTCCTTTTCAAAATAAAGTTTTCAATTGGAATGAAAAAAAAATCAATTTCTTTAGGTCATTTTTAGGTTTGGAAGAATTTTTTTTTTTCATTTGTGATGGAAAAAGCTGAAACAAAACATTGATTATGAACTTTGTGCCATACCACACCTAAGATAATGGACAAGAAATATTTAATGTAACATGTTTTCAATAATTTGGTTTTGAACTTAACACCATACATGCAATTTCATTGTTTGAATCTTATTAGGCTAGAATTAAAAATAGAAAAAAAATGTGGTTATTGTTGTATGTATATATTTGTTCATGGTTATATTATGGCAAATTATTAGTTCAATATAAGTGAATCAACCACTAAAAAGTATGTTAACATAGGGATTGATGTCTTCAATGATAGGGATAAATTATTTTACAAATTACATATATATATTCCTACTAAGGGAGATTTGTGAAAAAATATTAAATTATTTTTAAGACAACCTAAATTTGTTTAAAATTTGTAAAAAGTTTAAAGGAACGCATATTCCATTAGTGGAACATCCAAGCAAGAAGATCACATTGGCAGTGATGGATTTTTACAATGGAAAAAAAGTTCCAAGTTTTTGTATGATGCAAACATAATATGTTGGAATGTATGTTGGGTAATTGGGAAACTTGTGCCCTTATAAAAACATTGAGAAATTGTGAGATTTTATAAAAACATGTGATGATTGTTGAACGTATTAAATACACTTCATATTTCATAAAAAATGAAATTTGTATAATTCATGACACGTGTAAAAGAATTAAAAGATTATAAACTCATTAAATGTTAAGAAGATAAAATTTAATGTTGCCACGAATACATTTCAAAAGTTGTTATGGAAAATGCATTTGGGTTTATAAAAAATAAACAAAAACTTTTAACCCATTTCAATTCTAAAGTACATAGAACAACACTAATTTCAATAGCTTGTTGTGTACTTCACAAATATTGCATGAAAAAGGAAATTATTTTGAAGCATGACTACCACATCAAGGTTGTAGAAATGACAATTTTGTTAGACTTGGTGTAGTTGTAATTTTTACTTGGAGGAAAAAAAAAGTAACAAAACATGAAAAGGAATCTTGAAGACTAAAATGGATGTCACAAGCTTTTATTTTGATTCAATTAATTTGGTTTAATTTAGGTTTCAACTAGATTATGTTTAAATTAGTTATAAAATTAGTTCAATGTGAATGTGATTTAGTTTATTTTGTGTTTGAAAGGTGTTATCCCCTTTATTAATGTTTCGAAATTTCATATTTGATTTTTGAAACTTTAAAACTTGTTGAAATGTAATAAAAAAACTGTTGGTTGTTTATGGGTTTTTTTTAATAAAGTTTTGGATTTGAAATTTTCATTGTATGTCTTTTGAAAACCAAAAATTGATTATATATTGAATTTTGTGCAAGTATAGAAAATTTAATCATTTTGCATTAGATTTGGTTATAGAAAGTTGTCATGGAGTTGATGGCTTAATGTTTTTTTTTTGTTGTTTTGTTTATTTTATCACTTTTTAAAGAATTGAATCCTAATTGGGTTTATATTTCAATTTGTGAAGGGGTTGAAAAAGTGAAGAATTTGAAAGTAGATGTTACATATTATTGATGCAATTATGGATAACAATTGATTAAAAGTGTGTATCCCATGGCTATTGGTGAGCATGAAGTTTCAAAGAGAAGGGCAACAACAACTTACAAGCAAGCAAACAACATCACCCCACCACCCATAAGGTGTTTTTATTATTAAATAAAATATGAGCATGTGTTGTTTCACTATAAACATGAAGAAACATTTAGTTATAATAAGTCTGCACAACTTCATCAACATCAAGGTTTTTTGTAAAAATGTGAGGAAAAAAATTATACCCTTCACCCTTTAATTATTGTTGTCACTTTCGTTAATGGGACTAGGGAGTTTTAATCTTTTAATCACCATCATCATTTGTAAGTGTGTTCACCCAAACCTCAATTGAGCTTACTAAGTTTGGTGAGGAATTTAGCTTTGTATGGTCTAATGATGGTTGGGGATAAAATGGGGCAAGGGGTCCAATTCCAACCTTCCTTGGTCCTACTTTTTATTTCTAATTTATTTTCCCAACTTTTCATCCACAAAGTTGAAATTTTTCATCCAAAATATGAAATATATATGGAAAGTTCATCCATGTTTTTCCTATTGGTTATCAAATAGGAATTGATGATCAAACATGAAGGTTAAAATTTCAAACATATTTGACCCTATAAGTGAACATATATATAGGGTTCAAATAGGAACCATTTGGACATGTAACCATTACTTTATTTTCATTTAGTAAATGACTACTTAAATTGATGTTGAAAATTTTGAATTAACTTCTAAAAACATATACTTGATTTTTTATGGGAGCATCAACAAAAATGAATTTAATGAATATGGAATACTCGAAAGCACTTTTAAGAAATGTAACCATTGTTCTTTGTTATTTAAAGGACCTTTTAAATTACTTCAAATGATTTGGAAATGATATTTTTATGAAAATCAAATTATGTGCACCTTTACATTATAATACAATGTAATTTTTTTAGTCATAAATTGTTTGAATTGATTTGTAAATTACAAAAAAATTAAGCATATTTTATAAAATAACGACCCAACAAGGATGCAATCCTTAGTGTAATTGTAACCAATTTGCATGTTATATGTGTTTTTTTTAAAATATGTGATTTTTTTCGGTTATATATTTTCAACATATATAATAAGGAAATGAATAGAAATTGAATTGGAAACTCACAAGTTTTTTTCATTGCAATAATTATATAACTTACCAATTGGATCACAAAGTCAAACCAACTTTCTTGTCTTACATTGTTCAAATTTGAATTATTTATAATGTTTTAAAAATCATTGTAGGAGCATACAATGTTGGAATTGGATATTGTTTACACCATTGGGTTCTTGGAAAATGAATTGTACAAAGTGGAAAATAATGTGCATAAGTGTGATTTTCACTTGTGTTGTAATTTGAGAAACATTTGTTTTCAAGAAAATAATTGAAACTAATTAATGCATATTGGGTGAGGAAATGTGTTAAGTTTGGTTGGGTTGTGATATTTGTAATGAATTTGCATTTAGATTGTTTTATGATTAAAAGTTAAATGAATTCCCAATGCGAATCATGCCAATGTGTCCAAACCATGTGCATGTTTTCCATTTTCATTTGAAAATTAAAACAATTCAACAATTAATTGGAAATTAGTTGAAAAGGTTGATAATAATTTATTTTTAAAAATTACATGTTTTCTTCACACCCGAATCGACTCTTTGAAACAAACCATAAATTTTTGTCATATTTTTGAAAATGTTAAATGAAAGAAACACCAATTGATGCACCTTTAAGTTTGTTAAATGGTGTTGTGATCAAAATTAATGTTAAATTTTAATTTAATAATAAAATGCAAACCCGTGATGATTATTTAATAACCACAAATAAAAAGGGTGTGGGAGCTCTTGGATGGGATTTTAAAAAAAATTAGATGTGGTTTAATGCAAATTGGTTTCAAATTTATGCATACATTAAATCATGAAAAATGTATTCACACGATTCCCCACAATTCAAGTCAAGGAATAATTTTCAAAATTTTTGAATATATTTATAGACGACAATAAGTATTACATGGAAATGTTTTACTAATGCAAAATTCAAAATAATTACTAAAAGTTTGGAAAAAATCACCAACTTTTTGAAATTACTAAATCCAAAAAAAAAAAACACACCCTTTAATGATTAGTTGTAAAATCATTATTTTTACCAAAATATTAGATTGGGGGATTGCCTTAAAAGAATTATGTGTTGATGAATTTTGTAATTGAACGTGAATCAAAAGTTGTTTTGTTCAAAAGATACCAAGACAATTATTAATTCATAGTTCCAACCATTCATGTGTCATGTTATTGCAATTTAATTATTAAGTATTCAATTTGTTTCCCATGTTGATTTGCATTGAATTTATGAGAGAAAATCAAATAAATCTTCACACCTATCAATGACACAATTGAAACAAAAATGAACAAGAAATTTGAGATCAAAGACCTTTGCAAGGTAAGAAACAACAATTGCATTTGTGATTGGAGTTGACAAGAATGGAAACAAAAGATTTTGAAACCTCCTAATATACTATTTCATAGGAAGGTGCACTAATATTTTCTTCCAAACTCATAATAATGCAAGAATTAATCATTAAGCCTAAATGCCTTTTATTTTCGTTGGACCATGTGAAGAAGTCACAAACATTCATAAATGTCCCTTAAAACATTCATAAGTGAACCTTAGGACTTGTAAATTTTCACAAGTACCCATCTCTAGTCTTTATATCTCTTGAAAGTTTCTTACAAAAGACTTTTTCCAAATATTACATACATGAGGTTATGTTTTTATACGTCTTTTGTATGCGCCTTAAAATGCCTTGTTGAATGTCAATCAATCCCAATGTACATATTTGTACATATGTTTCCTTGATTTTAAATGTTGTGCATGGAAGTTGTGATTTTCATTTATTTGTTTGTGTATTAATTCAATAACTTCATAGATAGGATTAAAAAATGTGTGGTGGAAAAACACTTTGTTAAAATGACATCAATGTGTCTTTAGAAATTGTTATTAATGAAATTAAAAAAACTTACCAAAGTTAGATCTTGAGGATTAAACAAGCATCTCATTAACATGATTTGGATTACATGTGATTTGAAAATATTTGGATCTATTTGAAATGTTTTTGTTAGGTTAACATGAATACTCAACATTTTTGCCATTTCTTGGATTTAAAACCATTTTTATTTTGGGTTTCTATTTGAAAGGTCATAAACACATGGTACTATGCTTATTATAAAAAAGATTATTCTTCCCTATTTTCCTTGATTTCTAATTGGGTTTTGAAAAGTGAATTTTTAATATAAAATGTGGATAATGAAATCCTAATTACATTTATTTTTTATTGTTACATGTTTCCCAAAATGCTAGAGTTCAATTGAAATTATTATATTATATTATGAATTCAATTACTTAATATAACCTTTCAAATAAAAATCATTATAAATAAAATGATAATGAAAGAATTAAAACTTATATTGACCATAAAAATAAATTTCAAAAATGAAATCTAACTTTACTTTGACCTATAATTTTATTTTTTATTTTTTTGGGAAAGTTTTCAGAAATTCACATTTTTCATTTATTTGTAGGTTTAAAATAATTTGGGCTTCACATTGTTGCAAACTATTCAAAACAATCGACTAGTAATGCAATGAAAAAACTAAAATGATTTTGTGTATAATGAGTTTCATTGGAATGAAAATATTGAATGACATTGCATGCAACTTGAAATTAGATTTAATTGAATTGAACTGAATTCAAATTCCTAAATAAAATTTAAATATATTGATGGAGATTCTTTTGATATAACTTATGTTTTAAATTTTCAAATGAGAAATACAAGATCACTTTACATATTTACTTTTCAAAACATTTCCAACAACTAAAAAAAAAACCCCAATTTGAACAAGCTTCCACCTTTCAAATCTTGCTTTAAAAACTTACACACCTTATTTCTTCGCAAAATCATGCACCGTCACACATAATCAAACAAACCAACTAGATAATTTTTGCAACTCAACAATAACTTCTTGCATTCTACACTTGCTACACACAATTAAAACAAAACACAAATGCAAAGCATAACTCCATCCCTCCTTCAAACCCATCCATTAGTAGCCATCTCCAATAAAACAACAATTGTTCCAACTCGTACCTACCTCCTTTTTGTTAAAAAATCAATAATGTAAAAAGACAACCTAAACCAACTCTTTTGACATCAAAATCTCAATGCTCTTTAGGCAAAAAGCATGAAGGCCATACAATAGGAGGGCCAACAACCACGACATAAAAGTGCTCCACAAAAATATTAACCAAACCAAAACATGCAATAGCCGCATGTGTAAAGCAATGGTTAGAATGTCTTTATGTTAAAGAAGGCCACCTTACATTGTGTAAAATTGCCTCTGGAAAAACTAGAAGCATTGTAGTGACAACACCTTAACTGTAAGGTGCTTTAACTTTTTTAGGAAGCAATCTTATACAATTTCCAATGTTTGTCTTGTCAGTAACCCCTACTCCATGTTCTATTTTAAAATATTCACAGATATAAGGTGCCCTACAAATACACAAGAAACTATCTCCATGCGCTTTATGTGCATGTTGCCATTTAAACATTTACACTATTCATACATCGTGTAATAATGTAAATCACATCTATATACCCACTGCTTCACTCTCCAATATTCCAACTAATATAATGTACTTCTAGTATGTCTAGCCCCTTGCTGATTCAATTGAAAATTTCCAACAGTGCAACAATGGGGGAAATTTTCTCCATCTCCTTAAGCTTCCTAATAGTACAATGACCCCCGTTCATGACCAGTTGACGTGAACTATGTGATCCATGAGAACCTTGAGCAGAAGTTTTAAACAAATGACCCAACCCAGATATATCAATCCTAATGAACACTGAAATCACTTGGCTGCCATGGAAAGGATTCTCTTTGAGGGAACCATCTTTAACGATCTCCTCTTCACCTGTGATATGAGGGACCTCCTACTTGATCTGACAATCCCATTGCCATTCCAAAGAGCAAACAACCATCCAATACCTGACATCATGCCCACATCTGATGCCACCAAGGGGATAAAGTGTACTCATCACAACACAAGGTCAATTTGACCTGTCAGAGCAGTTAGGAATCAAGCGTTAACCATCAATTGCCATAGTGGATTACTAAGATACCAAGATCACCCAAAATAGTTCTCATGGTTTGGAAACCAGAAGACATCAACTAAAGAGCAACATGCACAGGTTTCAATCTGGTGGATTTCAAGCAAAACGATGATTGACACCCAATTTGAACCTGCTCTGAATATACTTAGCAGGCATGGAATTAGTTGCATCACATGCTCACTCATAATGAAGATGAGAATGATCATTTGTACAAAATAAATATCTGGCAAGGCAAGACATGTATTCCTACATGTAGCCCATTGTCCAAATTTGTGGCCAACCCACTTTCACTTGGAGACATAAGGTGCCTACAAATAGCAGGCACCCAGATCCCACAATTGCAAACAGCAAGGATACAGTACCTGTACAACTGATTGTTCAGGGTCTATTCTAGGAGACAACTCTTCTCCTGTTATTGAAACTGGTAGGTTGCAAAACTATACCCTGCACGACCTTCATTTGTTGCTTTGAGTTCAAGCTTTTGATAGGGACTGCACATAACAATTGAATCCTACATTGATCAACCTCTTGCTGCTGAAGAAAAGCCCTGAACAGTAAATGCACTGCAACAAAACAATGCAAACTAACCAATTGTGTTCACTTCCAAAGCCTCTGAGCCCTACCAATATCCCATTCAGGAGGTCTGCAAGTAGCCCATTCAGGATGACACATATCTTGGAAGAGAATCCAAGTCAAACCCTTTCAAATATGTCACAACTTGCAAGAAAGTGTTAATATACAAATTAACAGAAGGTCAGAGGATATGTTTAGAGACAAGAAAAGAGTAATGCAAACCTGCTGTTAGGATCATAGTAAAAGCCATGGACAGAGCCATCACTGCGACTGAAGCAGACATAGTAAAAGCCTGCAATTGTCAAGCCACAGTCTGTGCCAACATTCACAAAGAATTTCTCCTTCCATCGCTGTTGCAACACCACCATATCTATGAGATTGTGGAGAAAACTTCACAAAACAACTTTGAAGTTATCATTTTTTCTGTTTGCAAAACCAAAACTCACATGACAAGAATGGCATGGTCATAACCTTATGAGTGTCACTAACAAAGTATCTGACCATCAACATCATCATGAATAGCAGTGACTAGCTGCCATGACTGCCCACTGAGTTCATAAGCTCCCGATGGTGGGTGTAGATAAGAATAAAAAATCCACCAAACATTTCAAGCAAACCATCATACAGACATCTGCATCCTGAGTTTCTGTCATATTCCAGAAGCAAGAGGAAGACTCAGTCATCATGCTGGCTAGCACTCAAGAAACCAAGCTCAGAATACATTGCAACATTGTTTCCACTACTGGACAACATGAGCAGAGCAGAAGCTAAAGAGAATTTAAATGGCAGTCAATTCCTGGGAGGAGATGTAACAGAACTTTTAAATGCAAGTCTCACCATGAACATGTAGGGATAATTTGCAAGGTCAAAAGACTTGCCTCCATCCTTGAGCACATCATCCTGGCAACACAAGTTCTCACATTTGTTTAAATGCCATACATCTAGGCAGACAGGAATTCTTTTCTCTGCACAGATTCATCAACAAAATGAGAAATTTCACAAAGAGCTCACAAATACACAATCAATTACTTGCCAAAACAACTCAGGATCACAAGTCAAGAGCCCATGTCAAGACAACATGGATTAAATATGCTGGGAGGACTGTATGCATAAGACTGCAAGTAGACAGAGTAGACCAATTGCAGACAGGATAGTTTCCCTCCAGCAGTAGAACTTACATTGCTACAAAATCTATCCAGAGAAGCATTTGGTTAAGCTTGACTTACAACTTATACTCCCATAAGTTCTCACTCTGAATTTTGAGATTTTGATACTATTTGAAATTTGTTTTTTATTTGAAACCTCACACTTCAAAAAATGCAGATTAAAGTCCCCACCCTCTGTTACTGCAGTTTGCAGAAGTTTTTTCAAAATAACACATTTGCTCATTCAATGTATAGCCTTCTGCATCACCTACAGTCTTATCCACATTTTGACATGTCTTTTTTGCAGCACGAACATGAATGGAGCTGCTCTGTAGAATGATCAAAGAACACAACCATCTTGTTCCTTCCAATAAATACTTGTGTACCTGGATTACTGAGCCACAGCAATTCCAGGTCTCAAACCAAGGCCTAATTTTTCAAGTCCAGTGGTCTTCTTCCTAGAGACCTTTTCCAAAAGCCTAGGAGGTCTGGTTACTAGCAGGGGACAATCTATCTGCTTTGCTGATCTTGTATATTCCTCAGGAACAGCTATGTGCTTGGACATAGTCATCCACTTGGCAAGGAGAGGCCCTACCTCCTTTGGCAACCTTGTATGGACCTCAAGAACAGATGTATCCTTGGGCATGCTCAGCCTACTCATGATAAAAGTCTGCCCTTTCCACTGAAAGCTATCTTCACCCTCTACAACTTCCTGGGTAATACTTCAGGAATGACCCTCTCTTTAGCCCATCCTATTGACTGATTGGTCTACTCATACACTCTTCAGTCCTTCCCAATGGAAGCTGTTTAGCCCCTTACCTGTTAATGTACACTCTTTGGACTGCTGTGTGACTACACTCACTAGATATATCTCTTAGTCCCATCTGGTGAGGTCCTTCTAGGATTCAAAACTTGTTAGAACTTCTCACCTCACTTCCATTTGCACTTCTTGAGAGGCCAACAAATCATACAAAGATTAAGGTTGTTTCTCAAACCAGTCAGACAATCTTCAAAGTAACATTGGAGCAGTGCTTCACATGACTTCAAGCAGAAGCATGATTATAAACTACTGAATCAGGTTCACACATACTTGGTTACCTCCTGATAGTGCAGAAGAGAGTGTCTCTAACCTGAAGCTCAAGGAAAGATGAGAACTTGGACCAGTGTTTCACATCTGTGTCCTTCCTGCAATCCAATGAAGTAAGCAACAAAAACTAGTGAGACAAGAACCCTGGAATTTACAGTAAAAAGAGGTCCTTACCTATTTCCTGCAATCTCCTCAAGTTTGAGGGATATGGACAGATTTCTCCAAACTGCAAGATATCCATCCACCTGGTCCCAAGCTACAACTACTTCCAATTGCACCAATACGTCTGAAAAACAGACTGACTAAGACAGGCAGACGAAAAGAGCCAAAAATACATGAAGCTACTTCCCTTTTGAAATTGAAGATTAAAAGAGATTATGCAAAAGAATGCCATGAACTTACGTTGCCTCCCACTTTCCCGTGTAGAAGGTGTAGTTTTTATTATCCACAATTTCACCCTCCCAAAAGGTTACCACCTGCAATCAGTTTCAATAATGCTTCAGCACATCCTGTCTGCCAACCTCTTGCATGGTGTTAGAAAACAAGACAACCTTGCAATTTTTATATGTCATCTTGATCTCATTGTCAAGACCCTAGAATCCACTGGTCAGCTTTGACAACAGGACTGCAACGTGGAATGCAAAAGACAGCTGCAATCAAAAAGGAGGTATGAAGCATGAACAGACAGGAGTCTCAGCAGAGGGCACATTGAGAGCCTCCATGCTGCCACACAGATATCCACGCTGCATGTCACACCCTTGCAGCCGCACATTGACTTTCCAGGCTTCATCTTTTTGCATGCTTGACACATTCTGTGTACCAGCAAATGCCTGCAGCATGAGAAGGCCACAAATTCAGGGCTTTACATAAAACCACATCCTCTACATGTTGGCACATTGTATGCACACTATGTGATGCTCTAGAAGGGAAAAAAAACCGAACAATCTCATACAACATATGAATTCCTCCCCATTTTAGGGCAATCTTATTCCCAGGGACGGGAATTTCTTCAACACAGTCCATATATATCCCCGAAAAAAAAAACCGCAACCTAAAAGTTGTCAGCCTGAGGAGACCAGAGAACTTAGCGAAGCAAACATGTTTTCTATTGACAGAATTTCGTAAAACAAACATCAATGCTAATGGCCAGTAAAAAGCAGAAACAAACAATTGATGCATACCTGACCAACGTTGAGAAAAGTGCAAGTCGGCGGCAGTGCCTGGCCGGGCATGGCAGGCGGCCTGATTGTGATCCTCAGGCTCAGAGAGACCGAGACCGAGACAGAGACAAAGCACGTAGCTTGATGAGCTCCTCTTCTTTACGAGCAGCAGCACGGAAAGCAATTTCCGCTTCTGGAATTGCGTTCGCTTTCTTTCTTCCCTGCTTGGAATCTGCTTCCCCTCTGCTGCAGCAAGCTTGGGGTTTGCGAGAGATGAAATCCGTGGTACCTTTGAACGGACAAGATTTAGCTGAAAGTCCGACTAAAATTGAACGAAGGGAGAAGATTTTAGTCAACGAGTAGTACGTACACATTCGTTCGCGTCCGTCCGTCCGTCAGTATTGCACGCACGACAGCCTAAAAGGTCAAGGTGGTCTTTTTTTTCTTTTTTCTTTTTTTCCCCCTACAATTTTGTGTTATTGAAAATTTGGCGAAATCAGCAAAATTAGGTGGAAATTTTTCAAGTCGAAAATTTTGAAAATTTTGAAAAATTAAAATTCCCAGTTTCTCCAAAGAAAAGTAACTGGTGTGTACACGTGTGCACTTAATTATCGCTTATTAGGTCACAGGTGCACAGTTCGAACTTGGGTGGAAACCTTTCTTTTTTTCATATTTTATTATTTATAGTGGGTACCCTGTGCGTAATGCACAGGTGTGTTAAAGAACACCAGAATGTCAAAACTTCAATGGGGAGGTCAAGTTTCTCCAAATAATGTGATTGTGTATATTGAACAAAAATTAGAAGATTTTTTTTTTTTGAAACTTCATGTCCTCTCATTACATAATGGAGCCAATAAAACCCCCAACATCACAAAACACAACACCCACCCCCCCCCTCCCCAATGCTAAACGTCAGTGTCCTGGGTGTCCCACATCCCAACTCCCTCTCTTTTCTTTCTCGCAGGTCCATAATCTAAGGCAACAGACTGAAGTCTCAATGAACTACCTCCAGCTCCTGCGAAGGTAGATGGAAGGATTTCAACCTTCAACCCCTGCAATTCACGCCCGCAACGTACAATAATCACGACACCACCACCGCATAGGTACCTACTTTCAAGAAAGCAAGGGTTTAGGGTTTAGGGTCGATCTGAAGAACACACTATATCAGCAATCAAGGACAAAAAGAAAAAGAAAATGCAAAGCAAGCGCAAGAAACTAACACGGAACTACGACAGAAGCGAGCAAGAAAAGGGAAGAAAAAGGAAACGGAAGAAGCGTAAGACATACCAATCCGCGTAGAAGCTCAGATCGCCGCGGAGAAGCAGATGCCAGCACAATCCTCTTGCTGGAAAGGAGAGGCAGATGCTGGATCAACATAATGCCAGTCGCGCTCGTTCACTCCACTCCTCACAACGCAAACACCCACCACACGCGCTCGATCGCTCTCTCTCTCTCTCGCGGTCCCTTACTCCCTCCCTTGCTCCCTCGACAGAAAAACCCTGCGATTGGCGCCAACAAATGAGAACAATGCTTTTCGATTGATATTCCTTACCTGCAGACTCAACATGGCCCCAGAGACCTCTGGTCAGTATATATATTCGCCCATGATCACAAGGCTCTACACCCCGGGAGCTTGGAGATTTCCGGAACGAACTGCAGTTTAGGTTTCAGGACCTCGGTTTCGGGACCTGGACGGACGGACAGACAAGGCAATTAATAAAGAGGATATTGACGTACGACTGACGGACGTCGGGGATGCCTCGTTGACGATTCTCATTGCTCATCCATCCATCGTCGTAAACACGGCAATGAGCTTTAGGGCAAGCACCAGGAGCTTGCGAGAAGAAGAGAGGAGGAGACCAACACAATATTGCCGCTTCTTTGCATGCTTGCTTGCTTGCTTGCTTGCGCGCCTTCTTTGCTTGCAATTCTTCTTTGCGTTTTTACTGGAGCTCTGTAACGCATCTTGGATTAAGGGATTTTCGATTTTGATCACGCTTTTGAAGGAGTATACAATTTGCAACCATGGGAGACAGTCAGTACTCGTTCTCTCTAACAACTTTCAGGTTCATTATCTCCCCCCCCCCCCCCCCCTTCTCTCTCTCCTTCATTATCGCTTTTCTCTATGCTTCGTCCTACTCGCTTCTGCATGTGAGCTTGAGAAAGAAGCATTTTTTTGTGTCCCTTTTGTTTCCATTGGTACAGAGAAAGATTTTTATTTATTTTTAAAATCCCTAGGGTTTCGGTGAGCTTGAATAGTGGATCTGCTGCTGGAGAGTGTCAGGGATTGACCATATATACGTGATGTAAATCTAGAACCATGAGTAAAGCTTTTGCATGACCTGCAGATTAAGGCTGACTGGCTATTGGTTGGAGATTGATATTTTGTGTGTTGAATTTTTGGAATGGATGCTGCAGTCCCTCAGGAAAATTGGTGCAGATTGAGTATGCATTAACAGCTGTAAGCGCAGGCCAGACTTCTCTTGGAATCAAAGGTATTGTGTGAGAAGCTGTTGTTCACCATTCTTTCTTTCTTCTAAGGTGGCTTTCTGTTGTCAGTTTTTATGCACAAAACGATCTGATTTTCATAGTTTGTTATGCAGCTTCCAATGGTGTTGTTATTGCAACTGAGAAGAAGTTGCCATCAATTCTTGTTGATGAAAATTCGGTATTTACCTCACCACAATTTAGGGTTTTCAAAGTTGTTGCCTTGTGTTTTTTTTTCCTGTTTGATTCACTACTGACATGTTGTAGCTTTCTTCTTCAGGTGCACAAGATCCAGTTAATCACTCCTAATATTGGGGTTGCTTACAGGTCAGCTTCTGGGGTCCGGGAATGACCAAATCATGTTTGCAAAAGATTCAGTGACCTGAATGGTCTGCTCTTAATCAGCTGGCTATTTGGAACTTGATATGTTGAGAGTCATATTGCCTCTCTGTACTCATGAGATTAATGGCTCTTCTTCTCTATGGTTATTGCAGTGGCATGGGTCCTGATTCTCGGGTTCTGGTGCGGAAGAGCCGAAAGCAAGCGCAGCAATATAAGAGGCTCTATAATGTATGGAGTTTTCTCCTCTCCTCTCTGGATGTTCAGGATTTTGGCTTTTTATTCTCACATTTAGATGATTTTTGTGAAGAGGTAAATGCAGTTTTCATACAGGAAAACCTGGAAAAAGTCATTTAATTTGATACTGAGCTAGGATATTAGTGACAACTTTGCAAGAGTAACTGAATACGTTCCAGGCTTCCAATTTTTTGGCTGTAAGATGCCCATCTTATGCCAAGAGTGAATTATGGCTGAGTCTTCCCATTGCTCCCATGTTTGTGAGTGAAACTCAGGATTCAGATTCTTTTGTATGATTGTTTGCCTGAAATTTGAGAAGATTATTATACACATATCTACACCCACTGTCAGGCACTCATGATGTCAGTGGGGAGTTATGGCAGCTACTCACTCCCATTCATGGTGAAGGTGATAAACTTTGTGAGTGGCACTCACAAGTTTATGGCTTCACTCATTCTTGTTTTCTTTGTTTTGGTTTACCCAGAACCAACAACACTTGCATTCAAAGTGTTACTGTGGAGTTTTCTCTGCAATCTCATATATCAATTTGAGGAGGTGACTGTACTTGCAACATGGTCACAGCAGTGAAGAGAGTTATAGCACTGTAGGATACTCATCAGTCGGCCAGGTATCTGGGATTGTGGATCAAGACCTGATTAAGATGTAAGGTCTCCAGGTTTTGACTTGAGGACTTGCTGAGTGCAGGAACCCATTCCTCTGTCTCAGTTGGTGAGAGAAACAGCTGTTGTGATGCAAGAGTTTACACAGTCTGGGTATGTCCTGATAATCCTTGTAATTTACTAGTCAATACAAATTATTTGGCCTACTTGTCTTGAATGAGGAGTTTTCAGGTCAAAAAATGGACAGTGTCACTGCCTGGAACATGATTACAAGTCAGCTGGCTGTGTATGTGCAGAGGAGTGAGACCTTTTGGTGTATCACTGTTAGTGGCTGGCTTTGATGATAATGGACCACAACTTTATCAGGTGCAGTCATTCCTCAAGCTTTGAATTGTGACACAGAATATGCATTAGAGTTATTTGCTCAACCATGAGCTTGGAGACAGTGAAATTCTTTTTCTTCACATAGTTTCAAAGCTTGACCCCTGGTACATGGTACCACGTGTTAAACCTTTGTGATCATGCTGTAGGTGGACCCCTCAGGTTCTTACTTCTCATGGAAGGCATCAGCAATTGGCAAGAATGTTTCCAATGCCAAGACCTTCCTAGAGAAGAGGTTGGTGTTTGTCCTCTATTCTTCAAGCATGCCCTTGATCTGGCCATATCTGTTTGCCTCACTGTGTTCTTCCATTTTGGGGATCAAGGAATAGCTAATAGTCTCTTCACATGGATATGGTTGGATGCCTAGATATACTGATGATATGGAGCTGGAAGATGCAATCCACACGGCCATTCTTACTTTGAAAGAAGGGTAATCAATGTCTGTGCTATTGTGTGCTGATGCTTTGCCTTCTTATTTGAAATATTTCAGCCCTCTCACTGGTGATGGCATCACAGTTCTTATTAAAAGTTTGGGTTTGCCAGATTTGAGGGCCAAATATCAGGCAAGAACATTGAGATTGGGATTGTTGATGCAAGCCGTAAATTTAGGTTGGTTGCAACTCCTTCCCCTTTCCTCTTCCTCCTGCACATTTTTCATTCCTATGAAGAAATTTTGATATATTCACTCATGCCAACTGTATTTGACCTGGATGGAGAGTCCCAAGAAGTGGAATAATTGTGTCAGCCTTAAAAGTCCTGCATGATGTTGGTCACAAAGATGTGAACTGATTGAATTGTCTGCCGTTGACTGTTGTGCAATGTGTTCCCTGCAGAGTCTTGACACCAGCAGAAGTCGATGATTATCTTGCTGAAGTGGAGTAAATGCAGTACTCTGTTTCTTCATTATTAAAGGCAAGCAAACATGCCTAGCATTGCGAAGATGGTTGCTCATGAAATTTAGTAACTGTTGGATCCAGTTTTTTTTTACTTTGAGGGCATGTTGTTGGCAGGAGGTTTCATCAATGTTGCATGAATTGTTTACACTTAAAAAGTTCATTTGACAGGGCAATCCTTTTTGGTTGAAATATCTTATAGAAGCTTGATGCACACAAATGTTCTTCTAGTGTGCAATGCAATTTTTTTTTCATATTCAGGTTGGCATATTATAGCACTAAGGTTATGGGTTAAGCCCTGACTGCCATGGCGCCCTGATCAATGTTCCAAATGGCCATGTTTCAGTTAAAGTGACTACATAGTTTCTGCCAAATGCCTATGTCAAATGCTGATATGATGTCATACAAGAAATTCTCCAAACACAGTGAAATCATCCTGTGTTGTGTTCCCTCTCATTTTTCACTTTTGGCCACCCCGAATCATACCTTCTGTTCTTCCTGTATGAACGGGAATTTGTGAAGCTGTACATCCTGTCCAGAAATTTCACACAACAATGAGCACTTTTCCTGCATGTGGGGCTCTAAGGTCAATTTGCAGTTGCAATTTCCATGACTGTGAACACCAAACCAAAGTATGCTTTTGCAGTTATCAACAACAATCTTATTATTACAAGGACTCAAGTTGTCATGTCTTTTGGGGCTTGTAAGAGCATCTCTACCATGTCCCCCATTTGGGCCTCTACTAGTGTGCCATATCCAACGAGAATGTCGGTTGTGTTCCCCATTCCAATTTCCTGCCTGTAAAAGCACAAAAACTTGCACAGTATGAGTGAGAGATTGCTTAAATGTTGTCATCTTGGGCAATTATTATAATTGTTGATCAATTAAAAGAAGTCAATTTTCTTTTTACTGAACATTTTGGAGAGCACAGTATCTTGTGCACACTTTTAGTTTTGGCACATTTTTCCAAATTCAACCTCTGGAAATTTGTATTTCAATTGTCTCTGGCAGAGAGCCAGATAACATCCATGATACCTTGGCAGCTTTGACTCAAATTATATTGTTTTCAGAAATGTTATGGACATTAACTGCTTTAAATGGTTTCCTAATTTAGTCTTGGCCAAACAAACATGTTTGGCATAGCTTTTCCCACCCAACAACACCTTACATTTCCACTTATTGTACCACTAGTTGGGACAACCATGTCAATGCAAGGGGGGTAATGTTGTAATAACACAAGGTGCACATCCTTGGCATATGTGGGATTATGAATATCAAAAAGGGTTTATGAGTATTGAGACGAAAATTAATGATGGGAGGACGCCAAGATAATGTGGTACCTCTTAGTATTTTACATAACGACTATAGTTTGCACTCTAAATCTTGGGCCATGGGATAGTCTATTGTTCCAGCCAAAAGTATTGTTGGTTACAAGCACATGGGAACTAGATATTGGTTTACCGGTTACAAAGTAGGAGATGCACATAACATAATGGATATCACATGACTATGTTGGACATTTTGCTACAACTTTAAAAAATTGGGTCAATTTTATTTTTTTAAAGTTGAAATAATATTGAAGGATGATAATACAATTTTTTAAAAACTTTTACAAGCTTAGTGATGCGAAAATAATTTTAATTTAGGTTCAATAAGTAGAGTTACTAAATGTGAGTTTGGTGGAAGTGTTTAAGAGCCAATATGCTTCGACAACAATGATGTTAACTAAAAATGATATTTTTGACAATTAGATTGAACATCACATGTATGACGATTATCATTTGGTGAATAATATGAATTTGTTTGAACAAATACACCATACCTCTATTGGAGGAGGTTAGGATAAGTCAAGGTTTGGAATACCTTGGACTTGCAATCTAGTTATCATTAGTTACCATTGAAGGAGGTGTGTTTAAATATGATAGGAAAGACATTGGATGATGCAAGTTAGAAGATGGACATCCCAAAAAGTTGAATATGAAAATCAGGTTAAAATGAAAACTATGAAAAACAATATTTGAGCAAGTTGAAGTTTTGAAAAGATAGTGGACAAATGAAGGTCACAAAAATAAGAATATATAAACCATAATGAATGAGGTTGATTAGAGAAGATTGAAAATCCCAAAAAGTTGAATCCCAATGGATGGAACAAAAAACCATTAAAAATAAGATTGAGAAAAGTCAAATTTGGGAAAGACAATAGAGTTATCCACAAAGTAACCCTACAAAGTTGGGCCCTCCTTTGACCCCCAAACCCCTATTTCAACTTCAAGGATTGGAAGTGAGAAATTTTTATTGAATGAGTATAAAATGTTGGAACTTAGTATTGTAATATTTATTGCACTACTGGATTTGAGAGTAATTAAAGTGACAATATAACACAATAGCAAGGAAGATGCCTAAGAAAAACAAGAGGGTATGAAACTCAAATTACCATTGAATTCAGTGGTAATTTGAATGTCATTCCCCATTTAATATCAGTGCACATTTTTATTGTTTAAAAAAATCTGAACCCTATTTATGAATCAAACCTTAGGTATTGTGTTGCATTTCCTTTACTTTGCAGATATTTTTAATGACTGAAACCAAGTTTGAAAAGCATCAAATTTGGGAATTTAAAATCCAACAAAGACAACAAATGAAATCGAAACCAAGAATAACAATTCTGGTAAGTTGAATTTTGGAAAAAGATAATGGATGAACAAACCGAAAGATTATGGTCAGTGCCCACCAGTGCACCATCCACTGGATGCCTGTTATGACTCAGTTGTGGGTGATCCTCAATTGGGTTGCCACCTGGTTTCATCTTGGTAACCCATTCTATAAGAAGTAGGTCTAACATATAGATAGGTATGTAACAAAATAGGGGAGTACTAGCTAAGTAGATAGTTTATACATTGTAGGTAAGAGCCTCCTGAATTTTGTACATTGGAGACTGGTATTGTACTTAATTTAGGGTTGGATTACATTTCAGTAGTTGGGTAATTGCCTGACTCTAAAATCATGTTGTTTACATTAGATAGTTTCACTTCACAACCCAAACAAATGGCAGTATGAAAAATTCACACTCCAGGGGAAATTATTTTCAGGCCTACCTCAAGGAGGTGCACCTAATGGAATTATCAGCAAGCTGAGGCAGTCCATGGCAAACCTAAAAATCAGAGCGGCAAGTGAGGTCAAAATTTCAAATTCTCTCATGTCAATACTAACTTTCAGTCAAGTTTCATGAACTGGGTGGATACTGAAATTAAGTACCAGGGTTTTTCCAAAGAATCATGTGCCTTCCTGTACACAATTTTGTTCACTGTTCAAACATTCAAGAGTGAACCCTAAAAAATGAGAATGATCTACAATATCTGCCAAAAAAGAACAATTGGTAACTTTTTTCACGCTCTTTAAACCCTAAACCCCACCTGCCTCCTTTCACTAATGCTACATGATTTATAGTCTCAAACCATCTACAAGAGATATCTAAGAAACTCCACAAAAGCTTATGCCATGCATTGTTGGTTCAGCTGCTCCTTTCCACATTGTTCAGTGTTGTGGTGCAAAATGTAGTCACATGGAAAAACTGTGACGCAAACCCACAACCTTTGTGAATTCTGAGGCATGCAGTGTCTTTGCTGCCCTCCATCATCTAAGCATGGCATATTGTAGATTTCATTCAAATGGGTTTGCAATTACTGCACCTTGGATTGCTTGATAATTTTTCTTAAGATGGATCTGGGACTGAATCTCCTCCCTTGTGAAAGCAGGAACTAGAGGGAAGAAGATTGAGTCCTCAAATCCAATGTCTTTCTTGAATCTCCTGGCTTCCACTTCCATAGCCTCCTCCTCCTCCTGCAGAGGTGTCACTGGACTTGCAAGTGTGGTCAGAGCTGTAGTCATCAAGCTCTTGGATTCCTTCTCCATCTCCTACTGGACCACGATCATGGCATGTAACTGCTTTTTTGTCATCTCCATTTTCTTCATCATCACTGTCCAAACTGTTGTAAACACTGCTCAGTTGCTGAACAACCTCATCCATCGAAGGCCGTTGGTCAGGAGAAGAGTTTGTACATCGGAGAGCAAGATGAAGAACTTTGAGCATCGAGTAATTTTCCAACCCTGATTTCCTGAGGCGAATATCAAACAGATCAGCAGAGCAATGCTGCTGCTGCTCCTTCAAGCGAGCTTTAACCCAACTTATGAGGTCAAAGTTCTTCCCCTTGGAAGGATCTTTCCCTGTCAAAAGCTCCAGCAAAAACACACCAAAGCCATAGACATCACACTTCACAGTGAGCTTCAGAGATTTCCAGTACTCAGGAGCAATGTAGGCTCTTGTGCCAGCCAGCAAACTCGTAACATGTGTCTTGGAAGAATCAACAATCCTTGCGAGACCAAAATCACACACCTTTGCCTCAAAATTGCTGTCTAGAAGAATATTGCTGGCCTTGACATCTCGATGTATGATTCTTGGGTTACAATTATGCAGATGAGCTAACCCTCGTGCCACTCCTAATGCAATCTTGAGCCTGGTTTGCCAATCCAAGCAAGTGTTTCTCTTGTCCCTGATGTACTTGTTCAAGCTCCCATTCTTGCAGTACTCATAGACGAGCAGTTTCTCCCCAGATTCCTTTGTTCTGCAATAGCCAAGCAAACATACGAGATTTGGGTGCTTTACTTTGCCTATGGTTTCAATCTCTAATCTGAATTCTCTATCCCCTCGCTTGCCTCTTCCGTCTAATTTCTTCACGGCCACCACCTTGCCGTCCGGAAGCAATGCCTTGTAAACCTGAGCAACAAACAACAAACAACGAACACACCGCCCAAAATTCAGTACCCCAAACCCTAAACCTTGGGAGATGGGACTTGAGAGAAAAATGCCTTGGGAACTCATTGACTTACGACTTGCGTAGCAGACAAAGGGCATTCATTGTTTGCACGACCCTGGATGTTTTGTATATCTGTGTGTACCTTGGCATAACCCCCGACGCCGATCCGGTTCTTCCGGCTGAATCCGTCAGTTGCAAGTCTGAGTTCCTCGTACCTGAACGCGAGGTTGGATTTAAGAAGCGGCGGCTGCTGGGTAGGGGCGACGGCCAGCAGCGTCGTAGTGTCCGAACTGGGTTGTGGAATCCCAGAAGAAGAAGCAGCGGAAGGTACCACGTCAAACAGTTTCCTCCATCTCGTAAAACAACCCCAAAAGAACGCACAGATCTTCGCACCCCAGTAAAGAGCCAGTGAGAGAGCACAAGCCGCCACCAGAAACAGAGCTGGCAAAGCTACAAATCCCACATCTACACTAACTGCCGCCGCTGCTATTTCTTCCAATCGTTTACTGAAAAAAGAGTCGATGTCCAGTTCATAATCATCAGCTCGGAACCAACTTCCATGATTTCTCATCCCTCACTATGTTCCAGTACATCGCTTACCAAACCCAACACCCAAATCTCCTCTTCAGGTTCTCTCTCTCTCTCTCTCTCTCTCTCTCTCTCTCACCCAACACCCAAATCTCCTCTTCAGGTTCTCTCTCTCTCTCTCTCTCTCTCTCTCTCTCTCTCTCTGTGTGCAAACGTGAATGTCAATCCAACAACTGTAAATCAGATTCGTTTGTGGGTCCAAACAAAACCACCCATCTGTGCCATCTCTGATGTACACACAGAGTGCACAGAAAGATTGTGTGTTTGTACAATTAGATTGAGTGCTTGAAGAGGAATTCAGTTGTTAAAAAAATGATTTATATGCGCACCCTCTGAAGTGCGCAGCTAAGTCTACAGAGTTGTCACTCACACAATTGATTTGATTTCAAGCTCAAAATCAAAAAATAAAATTTACTGCACAGCCATACACAAATGTGACAATGTCAATTTTTGGGTTCTTGCATGCCTACTAAGGCAAGGATCTTTGTGTTTAGATTCATTATAGAGTCTAGTAGCTAAATGGATTTTGGCCCCTAAGGTAATAATAATAATAGGTCTATTTTTGTATGAGGATTTTTGAAAGATGATATTTTGGCTTGTGTTGAATCTGGAGATTAGTTATTATAGAGTTATAATAATATCTTGAAGGATTTTGGTTTGTTTTAGAGGATTTTTTTTTTGGGGGAAGATTAGGTATATTTTTGCTATGGTGAAATATTTGAGTTTCCATAATTCTTCTGTTGCCTTAAGATACTTACTTTTTAATGTAAATGGCAAGGCCACAATTGTTTATCATTTGATTATCACATGTGACAAACTAGGGCCAACTTTAACCATTTTTTGCTTGTGTTTGGCCCCAAGTTCTACTAAATGCAAGAACATTGATGTTAGGATAATACTAAATGCTGGAACATTGGCCCCATGAGTTGCAAATTGCCTTCCCCAATTGGATGGTATCCTTTTTTTTCAGCCTTGGGGCCAATACAAGGCTATAAATAAGGTTCAGCATTTATTAGTAACTTGGGGCAGATTGAAAAGATTTTTTTTTCTATTTCAGCCTCGATTCTTAGTTTAAAACCCTTTGGGCTGATTTCAACTTTTTGCACAAATAGGAATACTTGATTTGAGTTCAACATTGGCCCTTAGAAACAAGCAAAGACTGAAGGACTTTCCAAGGGGTCCTGGAATGTGTATATAATATTAAAGTTAATTTTTTTATATATAAATAGTGGGGTGTGTGTATCTGAGTCCTTTATATGTACCTACACTTCCTCTCTATGCACCAGCTTATGCATGGCTGGTGCTAATTAACAACTACATTGCCCATCCAGATGAAGGTCCTCACAAGCCTTTTGGTTTCACAGAGTTCCCAATTTTTTATTCTCATCCATTCAGTCCCACAAGAGCCATTTTTGTTCACTTCATTTGGCAATGTCTCTTCCTTGCTGCAAGGAATGGACATTGTGAAATGTCAAGTGCCTTAAAATACTGAAAGGGCCATACACTTACCATACCTTCGACTCAAGGAACATTCCATTAGCCCACAAGATTTTGTTATCATTCTCATTTTTTTCCAAGAGTCCTAGCATAAGGTTTTACATTATGAGTTGGGGTGTTTTACTCCTAGCAACAGTTTTTCATTTTGAGTAGAAGGTTTGGACCAATGCAAGTTGAGCATGACATGCCCTTTCGTGCAAGACCAAAAGTGGCTTCGCCCAATCAAGGCCCATGACTGGACCATCATGGGGTGGCCCCCGTGTTGGCAAGGGTGCTACAACTTGATTGCCAATTTGGGTTCAACTCCTAGTGCAATAAATCATTGCCTAGCACAATGGATGGAGGGTTGAAGAGTGGTTTAAGGCCTCTCTGAAATGAGTCTAAGTGTTGGACTTGTAATTGGGTTGCCACATGGAGCTAGGGACTCTTGGGCAATGAAACCTTGAACCATTTGGGAAGTTTGAATCTAAGTTTACTCTTTCTCACCCAAGGTGGAAAGGAGAAGCTTGTGTTACGAATTAGTTTAAGACTAGGGTCTTGGATGGGGGACTTACCGACATGTGATTTGGCTAGTGTGTAGGTGAATTGGAATTGTTTTAGGAAGCCAAGGAATGCAGGGACATCTTGAGGGCAAAAGATGGTATCAAAGTCAAACTCCAAATGACTTGGAAAGATAGAAAACAAGATGGAAGAGGTGACAAAATCGAATGTGGCCAACAAACCCAAGCCCAAATGGAAATCCAAATTTAAGAAAAGGAATGAGGTGAAGGAGGCCAAGGAGGCCAAAGTTCTGAAGTTTGCTAAAATGTGGAAGGAAATGTTAGGTGAAGAGTTACATTCCAACGATGTCGAAATCATACGTGTTTTTGTCACAAGAAAAGGATCTCCCCAAAAAAGAAAGAAAAGGAAAGTCAAAAGAAAGGCACCAAGGCAAAGAGAAAAGACTTTCCGCCCAAAGAGAGGAAAGTCTCTCCAACTTAATGGAAGAAAGACAAAGGGAAACATGTGATAGAACAAGAAAATGATCCCTCAAAGTTGACATCCTCAAGTGAACATAATATGATTATGCCTTGGAATTCCCTTAAAAGGTGTGGAAAGGGTGAAAAGTCACCCACAGAAATATTTATGTCCTCAAAGGAAGCTCTAGGATCACAAAATTGATTTGCTTTGTAGTTTGCGAAGAAACCAATATGTAATCAACCCATGGGGAAACTACAACAAGGCTTTCACATGCAACAATGAACTTGACACATAATGGGGAAGTGACATAGTTAATAAAATCATTTTATTTTGATATCCAAAAAAAGTTCAACCAGCCTTGATATTGGCATTGGGCAAATGCAAAAGTGTTTCGACCCCAAAAACGGGGCCTTGACAAAACCTATGAGGTTCATTACCCCAACCCTTTCACTAAAAAGGAGTTGAAGGTGCAGCATGTCCACTAGTGGCTTGTCCAAATGGACTTGCCTGAATGAAGAAACAATGTTATGCATTAAATGTGGAACAACTTTGTTTTGTCCAAATGTTGTTGAAAGACCATGGATTAAATTGGTGGACAATGCTACAGTAGGAAATGTTGGACTTGCTCTACATGTTGATGTGGGAGCAATTTAAATCATGGTTGAATGAAAGATTCACACCACATCACCAAGTCCTCAAGGACGACATGAAACTCTTGGAACTACAAGGCCCAATTCCCTTGCAAAATGTGTGCAAGAGTTTAATGCAAACATGACCTTTGTACTGATAAAGAAAAGCTTCTGAAGAAATTAACTTTTATGAAAAGCTTCCAATCTTAAACATGAAACGTAATGTTCCAACATGGGGACACCTTAAAGACGTGCCAAGACTTAATGAAACTAATGGAGTGCATGGAAGACAATGGTCCCTAACATCGTCAAACTAACCTCGACGATGGGGTTATGCAAAAGATGGGGTCAAGTAATTACAACAAGGGCTCCTAGGACAAACAAAAGTGGAACAAACCCATTGCCAAAAACAAGAACAAGCCACAAGTGAAGGAGTCTATGGGAAAGGAAGTGAAGAGAGACATGTCGAAAATCAAATGTTTCAATTGTGACCTCTATGGTCATTTGGCAAAGGACTACTCCAAGCTTCCTTGGGTGAATGAAATTCCACCTAAGGTTGAAAATTTGTTCAAGGGGGATTTGATGCCAAGGTAAATGCTTTGGGCAAAATCTCTAATTTATTATAGGTAAATTGCATGATTAATGACAAGAGTGTTTTTGGTCTCTTGGATTCAAAAATGACAAATTTCTTCATAACTGTGTAGACGATGAAGTGTTTCAGAATCAAAATCAAGGAGGTAAACGACCCCATTTGGGTGCATATGGCACAAAGAATGGCAAAATTGACATTTAAAGTAGCATTAGGAGTAGAATTGTTCACCAAAGGAGTTCGACTTGTTAAAAAAATTCACCTTGTGTGACTTAGATAATTTTGAAACCATTTTAGGGAACACATTTTTGGATGTTTATAAAGTGGACATTTTCCATAGTGCACACAAAGCTAGAGTTTGCACCAAAATCAACTTAGATGCATAGTACAAGTTTGCATTAGGAGATGTTGGAATAAACTTGGTAACTCTTATAGAATTAAAACCAACTAAGTTTTTAATTTGTTGAAGCAAAATGAATTAGGGAAGGAAGAAAAAGCAAAAGTGGCCTAGCAACTTCCCAATTGCATTTTTTATTCATTTCATAAATGTTAAGACATTTTGATGGATGATTTGCCTAAATTCCTTCCTTCTTGTAGATAAATTGACCACAAAATAGATATGGTGCTTGGATTAGCTCCATCATCCAAAGCACCTTACATGTTAAACCAAAAGGAGTTGGACAAACTAAAAACACAAATTAATGACCTTCTTAGTTAGGGGTATATTAGGTAGAACAAGTTGTTTTATGGGGCACCAATGTTGTTTATGCATTAACTACCATGCCTTAAATAACATAACCATGAAAAAAAACTACCCTCTACCCCAAATTGACGACTTGTTAAATTGGCTCAATACAGCCAAATATTTTTGTTTAATTGATTTAAAGTTAGAGTACTATCAAATCCACATAATATAGGAAGATGTTGAAAAAACAGCACAGTGAACCAAATATAATTTTTACAAGTTTATAGTCATGCCTTTTAGGCTATGTAACACTCTGTTGACATTCATAACCTTAATGGATTCAATTTCTCATGAAAAGTTGGACAAATTTATCATTTTATATATTGATAGCATCCTTGTGTATTTTAGGATTGCAAAAGAACACGTAGGGCACTTGGAAAACATTATAAATAAACTAAATGAAAATCATTTTTTTGTAAATCACGTGAAAAGTGAGCTTGCCTATTAAGAAATGGACTTCCTTGGGCATGTATTGTTTTAAATGGAACTAAATCTCGATCCAAAGAAGCTCAAGGCCATAAGGCACTAACAAAGGCTAGTTACAACCAAAGGAGTTAGATCCTTTTTGGGTCCAACAAATTTCTATTGAAAGTTCATCAAAGGGTTCTTACAAGTGGCAAAACCCCTATTGGACCTCCTTAAAAAGGAATTGTTCTTTAAATGGGTGGGCAAACAATAAAAGGCATTTGAACACTTCAGGTAGAAACTTTTGTACTCGCCAATGCTAAAATTCTTGGACTTCACAAAACCTTTCAAAGTTCACACCAATGTGGGTGATTTTGCCATTGGGGGTGTCTTCGTGCAAGGTGGACACTTGATAACTTTTGAAAGCAATAAGCCCATTCAAGGGCCCAACTAAAGTGGCCAATTCATGAAAATGAACTATATGTTGTGGTAAGTTGTTTAAAGACCTAACAACCCTAAACCCATAAAACAAAGGTGTTCATGAATAATGTGTCCTTGAAATAGTTTGAAACACAACCAAAAGCCATGGTGAAACAATTGCAATGACATGACACCTTGGCATTCATGGATGTGGAATTGATCCACAAGTCAAGATATTGCAATGTTGGACGCCCTAAAACAAAAGGAAGAATATAACAAAAAATCTTCCACCAACACTCAATACCTATGGGCAATCTTTGTGGGCGAAAGTAGCTTGGAGAGAAAAATAAAGCAGGCCTATGTGGCACGTCCTTTCGTGCAACACTACTTCATGGAGCCAACAAGATAAGAAGGCATGCATAATTTAAGGTTGGGGCAACACATGTGGTTGAACATCAAGGACTTCAAGATGTTTGATGAACTGACCCCATATTTCACTACCAAATATGCAAGGCCATATGAAATAGTTGTGAAGCTTGACCTCAATGTTTAAACATAGAAGTTGTCAATTAATTTTGTGGCACATTCAATTTTTCACATCTCAAAACTAAGGTTGTTTTTAAAGGATGAAAAAAAACTAGACCAAAAGCAAAAGATGTGATTGAAAGTCGATGTCATTGAACAAAAGCTCACTAATGAAATAAAAAGCACCATCTGAACTAAACATATATGTTTATAAAACAAGGAGTATATAGTCAAACATAAAAGTTGCCACCCTAAAAAGGTAATCTGAATGAAACTTTCACACTTGGTCCACTTGCCAAATATGATGGCCAGGTTTGAACAAGGGGCATTAATTTGGAGTGAAGCATATTAAAAAGAAAAAGCTTCAAGAGGAGGCAACCCAACCCCAAAATTGTGTAGAATGTTGATGAAAGTATCAACCGTTGTAAAGTGAGGGAAAAAATGTTCAACAATCAAACAAAAAAACTTAAACAAAGGAGGGTTAAGGTTTTCATAAGCATGGTTGGCAAGGAGAAGGCTAAAGACCACTGGGAGGACGGGGTGGTTGGAAAAAGCAAAGTAATGACAACCAACAAAAATGGACTTGAGGGTTGGATTCAAAATTTGAGAAATTTTCGAAATTTGATTGGGCAAAATGGGGATAATGGTGTGTGCGAATGAAATAACACGCATTTGATCAAAGGAGTAAGACTCCTCGTGCATGAAATTGCAATTCATGTCCACGTGGGATAAATAAATTCAAGTTGTACAACCTAGTTTGGCACTATCTAAACATTGATGCATCCATAACTTTCATTGGACATGGTTGCTAGGGTTATTTTGTTGAACTTGAAATGGATTCTAACGAGAAATGAAGGCCACAAAAGGGGGGGGACGAACAAGTGAAAGTTGGGAAATCAAATATGGGTGTGTTTGGATTTTGGGTAAACAACCCACCCAAAATTCTTCATGTGTTGTGTTGGAAACCAAATGAACAACATGACACAAATGAACTTTCATGATCCATGGAATAGTTAACCCCAAAATGTTTTGATTTGAAAGATGTGTGGGTTAACAGTTCAAGGGTGAGCTCTCTAAAAAACATTAATGAGGACATTGAAATTTTTTTAATGGGGGAAAGTGACATGCCCTTCTGGATGAAACCAAAAGTGGACTTGCTTAGCTAAGGCCCGTGCTAGGACCACCATGGCGCAGCCCCATGTTGGCATGGGTGTTGCGATTTGATTGCCAATTCAAGTTTGACTTTTGGTGCAATATGTAATCACCTAGCACAAAGGTGTGCAAAAATAGGTGGAGGGTTAAGGAATGGTTTGAGGCCTTTTAAAAATGAATCTAAGTGTTAGATTTCATATTGGAATACCAAAAGCAATCAGGGATTTTGGGCAATGAAACCCTAAACCATTTGGGAAGTTCCTATCCATGTTGAATCCCTTCCACTTGAAGCAGAAAGGGAAACACCTTTGTTAAGAAGTTAGTATGTGATTAATATCTTGGATGGGGGATTTACCAACATGTGGTTTGGTTAGTGTGTAGGCGAGTTGGAATCGTTTTAAGAGGTCAAGGAGTGTCGGGATGTGGTGAAGGGCATCCGAGGGTGAAATTAAATCAATGGCATGTGTAAGCTTTAATTTTATTTTGATTATATAAAGTAATATACATGTCATACTTTTTATATGTCACAATTATCCCATTTCATTGGGAACTTTGCAAAGGAACACATGGAAATTTTGTGATGGGTCTTTTGCATTAAATTGTGAAATTATGTTTTTGAAATTATTTTATATTGTAAACAATGGCCGTCGACAATGGCCTTTTTTGTTCTTCCACATGACTTGTCCACTCGTTAGTCCAATGGAATGTAATGGCAACTAGTCAACAAAGTAGTGTTTACAACTCAAACCCTAAGATTTGTCCATAAGCATGTTCAAGCAAGAAAGGAAAACCTACATATAAAATAAACACAACATAACCCACATTCCAAAGGACAAAAAAGGTTGTGCAAAATTAGATCAAAATTTCATTATGATTTCAAACTTGTTGTCCATCCAAAATTAAATTGGTGGAATCATTTAAAAATTTTATCCTCTAGATGTCCATATGACAAATTTCAATTCACTTCATTTATTTGGGTAAAATCAAAATATAAAATTGTACTTGATACAAACTGATTATAAATGAATATGTCTGCACATAAATTATTTTATTTATTCCAATGAACATAAAGCAAAAGAGCCTCATTAATTATTGGTTCATGGATTGTAATTTAACATGTGTTGATTTCCAACATTTTTTTTTATAGTAAATTTTAAATGCATCAAATGGCCTCCTACCATTGGCATTATATGTTGAAATTTCCAAAATTATATATAGATATATATAGACCTCGTGCCTTTAAATAAATAAATAAAAGAAAAGCATTGGGCAAGGAAATAATAAAAGAAAATAAGGACCAAAATTCAAACACAGACAACATCTAAAAGCGCAAAACACACAATGGGGAGCCCTAAGAAGAGAAACCAAATAACCTAGGACCTATATCCGTCACCAATAGCATGAAGCAAATCATGCAAGGAAGTGGGTGAAAAATTAGGAAGAACACCCAACCTAAAAGAAGACTATTGTTGCTACAATTGCCTGTTGTAAAATAGTGGTGGCCTAAACTCTTTGAAAAGCCACAAACACCCTTTACAAAAAAAATGAATATAAAATCAAAATAATAAAACTGCCAAAACCTTTTAATAACATGCCATGTTGACACATCAATGAAGGAAGTTGTTAGTTTACTAGTGTAAACATCCAAATATCTTTATTACAAAAGGATAAAATCATCCTTAAAGTGTTGGTTGCAATATGACACAAACTTTTCTTAAATTATAATTGTCACAACCTCCCCAAGAAGAAACAACTTGTGAAACAAGATTAGCATGAATTAGGTCAATAATGATTCCATTGCGAAAATGTGAATACCATTTATTATAAGCACAATATATGTTTGTCACCATGATGCCTAGGAAGATGGTGTTGAGAGAACATGAAATTGCTCACCCAAACATGGAACCACATGTCTTTAGCAATGGAGGCGAAAGAATCTTGAACCACATCATGTGTGACAATGCGTTTCCCCCCATGAACACAATGAAATAAGTGTATCCTTGTCAAATTTATGTGTTAACCACATATGCATCAAGAAAAACCACAAGCGATAATATAGGGGAAATTCAATCTAGTACGCAATGCTAAGGAAAAAATGCCAAAGGCCATCTAAAAAAATGGGATGAATGTTAATATTAATAACATGCCCAATAACAACATCTTTCTATTAATATTTAGTGCATCCATTGTGCATTGTTTAGTTTCCCTCCATTCCCACCATGAACCTGAAAAGATGGATTGTGCAAAATGAAAGAATATTTAATTTTCATTACTTGGGCCAATTATTGTAGTTGCCCGATGGTAAATAGTCAATTATTGCCGAGAAACAATCATTTCCTACTACAAGTGTTCATACAAGGTAGTGCAAATTGATGTTTATTTTTGTGCAAAATCTCATCCAAGGTTGATAAAAATGGGGCTACAAATATTTTTCAAGGAATTCATTTTTTTAAAAAAGGATCATATGCTAAATCTAATTGAATTGTTGGTGCACAATCGTCATTAATGTTGCATCATAGATTTCTTTGTGCCACCTCAACCATTGATGGTTCAAGATAGAGAAGCCATATTTTACACTATAAATATGATAGTTTTGCATTGCAACACCTTTCCCTCTTCTCCATTTGCACTATCATTTTATTTTTCTCGAAAGAGTTTACTTCATGTATTAACAAATAACCATCCATTGTTGCCACCTCCATTGCTTTGTTGTTACAAGATTCATCACAATTATCATATTATGCATAATGCAATACGTAACACATTGCTTAGAGTTCATTAGGTCCTATGAATCAAGTTTCTAGATTTTGCAAATCAACAATAGTTCAGTTGGAATAACAAATTGCAACTTGTGTCATTGTCATGCAATGTGAACTTTGGAATTTGGAGCATGAGCAATGAAGCTCGAGCTTGGAGCCTTGAACTTTGAAGGTTTGCAATGGTGATCTTAAATTGTGCACACCATAATTGAAACCCTCTCATGTAATTGGCAACATAAATATATTCTCCAAAATCCAAATGTTTGTTGAATCTCCATGTCCTTTTGTGTTGTCCTTGTGAAACCTAAGTTGATTTTTTTCATGACTTATATTCAAAATTGAACCTTTAAAGTTCAAGGTTTCAAACTTCAATTTCTACTTGAATTTATTTTGTCATGTTTTCATTTGTTTATAATATTGGGTTTTTGTGTATAGGTTTTGGAATATTGAGTTTTTATGTTTGAACTTTGGACTATGGAGTAGTATTTGAAAACCAATCACCAATTGGTAACATGTTGTTAAACATGATTATGGACAATTGACAATTCAAGAATCAATGACCATAGGTTAGGTCTCGAGATCAATTGATCAACACATGAATACATTATGTTAATGAGATCTTGTCACCTTTTTTTTTTGCAATTGTGATCTCAAATCAATCATCGATTAAATTATTATTTTAAAAATAATATTGGTCCTAATGATTCCTCCCCTAATTGACAATGTTCATAACTTGTTTAATCCTTTATAATTTAATTGACTAATTGATAGTTTTGGGATCAATCTAAATTGTGATTAATAGTGATTGCGTCATGAACAACACTTTCACATGATGAGTGGAATTCATTCATATGGATGTTCATGCATGATTCATAATTAATTCCTAAATCATCCTAATTAATTATTCGTTCATTTCTAATTAACTTTTAGTTCAAATTTATTTTAATTAATTTCGAAGTTCAATCCATTCATGCAAAATATGGTAAAAACATCAAAACATCAAAACAACAAAATTGGCTATGGAGTTGAAGCTTTTCTAGAAAACAACATACTCTTATTCCATATTCTCAAAAATTCAATGTTCTACAATGATCCAATGTCTTGGCAAAAATGATCACCTAAAACAATCCTATGATCAATTCAAATTCAAATGGCGATGAAAAACTATGTAAACTAGTCAGTAAATCCTAGGAAAATAACTAGGTAAGTAAGTATTTACTAACTAACTATTTACAATAAGTAATTATTCCCTAAACACATTCCTAAAGTTAGTCATATTAGATGGTAAGCTTCCCTCTCCTTAAATTTTGCAATGGGGCTTATTACCCATCATCAAGTGGTTTGGGTTTAGGGTTTGGGTTTTCTATTTGCAATGAAATGGTCCTTCATTTGTGCCTAAAAGACAAATGTATTAAATAATTTTAAAACATTAACTAAAAGCCCACATGTTTGTTTGAATGGCTTGAAATTTCATATTGGCATCAAACTAACCAAAGAGGATCGACTATTCAACTCATCAATTAGAAACACAATGCAAACAAAGATTGGATTACCATTAATCAAAGTTTTTTGGGCTCATGGTCTACTAGAATTCAAAGGCAAGACATTAAATATCCCAAAACATAGGTTCATGCTCAACATTATTTCCTATCTTCTTGGTGTTTTGGGTTCAAATCCTAAATGAAATTTGTTAATAATTTTTTTGTCAAGAAAATGTTTAAATTTTGATGGTAGAGGATATTAACTATGCATTGCACAAAACCATGTCATGTTTTTTAAATATTCAGATATTGTTCAATAGGGAGTATTTAATGGCTTTCCCTCAAAGAGATCAGTTTGGCATTCAATTCATTAAACCATGAAACAAAACATCAAATTACAACCACATTGTCACATGTTAACTTTTCATCCATTCACATTTCCTTGGTTTTTGAAGCATGGTTTAAAATGAATTAGCACCATAGTTATTATACAAGTGAAAATAGGATAAAAGGAGCCATTATGGTATGTAACCACTATTTAATTTCCATTGCAATAAGTGATTATTTAAATTAATGTCGAGATTTCTATATTAACTTTTAGATTAATATTTATGATGCACTAAACAAACATTTGACAAAATTTGATATGAATCAATGAATATGGAGCCCAAAAGTATTTTAAAACAATGTAACCTATGTCTTTTTGTTACTTAAATAACTTTTTAAAAGACCTAAAGTAATTTGACAATGACATTTCTATGGGAATGTTTTTATGTACACCATTACATTATAATATAATGTAATGTCTTTTGGGGTTATAATAATTTTAAAGAAAAATTAAAAGTCAAATTGTAAATCATGGTTTTATACATATTTTATAAAATATTCCTTTATTAAAGACTATTAAGGACTTAGTCTTTGTCCTAGATTGGCTCCTATTATTTTATTTTGAACTTTCCTCCAATCAAGAATTTTGAATTTCAATAGTGAGAAACACTTGGTTTAGATACTCTAGTGTGAAGATGCCTTTAACTTTGTCATCTTGTTTCAATAATACATGCAAACTTATTATGTACAATCTTTAAACAACATGTGAAAGGGAGTAAAGGCATGCCTGATGCATAAATTAGATTTTCCAATTTGTTCACATTCTTTCAATTAACATGTCTCTCAAATGGCAAATTAGGATCTAGATTGGAAGTTGGGACAATATTTATAGGATTGATTTACAATGTGAAAAAGGAAGACAAAAATAATGTATAAAAGTGTTCCAAGCTTGTGTGTAACGTATTAGTTGAAGATTAATGTGTTTTTTGAAATAAAAGCCTATTTAAAGCAAAGCGAAGGGGGACCTTATTTTGAAAATGCCTCAATTTGAGGGTATTACCTCACAAAAAGATCAATCATTGTACTTGTATTTTTTTAGTATTTAATTGGGTTTTTTAACACTTATTATTAGTAGATGCATGGAGGGTGAAAGCACACTAAAGTAGGCCAAAAAAGTAGTCTACCTTAAATCACATTTAAAAATATGACAATTTTTTACAAAAAAACAAAAGTATATTGAATTTTTTTTTATCTTTCATTTTGAAAACATCCATGCTTGCATTGGGTTTATAGGAAATTGAGTATAAAATTTGAAAAAAAATAGTATAATAAATTTAGGTAACAAGTAGGTTTGAAATTGATTAATAAATATTTTTAAAAACCTACTTTTACTCTACAACTATATATTTTTATTAAAATGTGAAAAAGATGAAAAATCACATGTACATTTTAGGCACCCATTAATTATTATTTAAAAATATAATATTTCATCTACTTATAATCTACATTAAGGTTATAAAGTAGACTATGACATTTGCTTGAATTTCCATCAATCTACTTAAACTTATTTTAAACATGTATTCTTTATTTAAAGTTTTAACAAAGTTGAAGAAAATGTTCATATTAATCCTTGAACTAAATGATATTTTAAAGTTCAATATATCAAAACATATTTCTTAGCTACTTTTCATTTATGTTTCAAGGAACATTTGCAATCTTCAAAATCTAATAACCTACTTGGATGACCTGATTATCATCTAGGCAAGTTATCAATCATTAAACACTAAAAATAAATTTCTGAAGCTTATGATTTACAAGTTAATTGACATTTCTCAATCGATTATCTGAAAACCTAGCCTTTTGGGTAATAATCAAAACCTACCCTTTTGATTTCAGATAATCGGTAATACGATTATTACCCAAATTTTTTTGATACCCTAATTGGCACCCATTTATAAAATATTGATATTGATAGTCTGTGTGGTCTCAAAAAAAATTCGAAAAACAACCTACCCAAATTTGTAAAACAAGAAAAAACCATTAATAAAAGGCCAATACGAGTTTACACTAGGAACAAAGGCTCTTAGGCTCTTGTAGCATGTTACATATCCCTTAGCACCCATAACATGGGCAAAACCGTGTATGAAAACATGGACCCAAAACATGTCTAGAAATGCCAAGGTGAAAAAAAATGGGGCAAAACTGAAGAATTGTAGCAATACTCTTGTACATTAACAACTAACTATGGGCATATGTAATGTTAGGGGGGGGGTTTCATACACCATGACCCAATAACTATTAAGTGATCCTTAGTGCAGGTGGATATCAACTTGCTTTGTCGGCGTCGCCTACCAAGGCAAGGATATTGTGTTTAGATTCCTTATAGAGTATAGTAGCTTAAGGGATTTTTATAGGCCCCTAGGTAATAATAGGTCAATTTTTATATGAAGATTTTTGAAAGATGATATTTTGGCTTGTGTTGAAACTTGCGATTAATTATGGAGTTGTAATATCTTGAAGTATTTTGGCTTTTTTTAGAGGATTTTTTGAAGATTACATTTTTGCTATGGTGAAATATTTGAGTTTTCATACTTCTTCTTTTGCCTTAAGATACCTTTTAATATGTAAATGGCAAGGCCACAGTGTGACACACCCCTTGTTATAGACCCCTTTTAGCCAATATTGTTCTCACACTCTCACACATCAATGTGTCCTCAAGATGTTGAATACCAATTCTTTGAAATGATAAAAGGGCAAAGCTTGTTCAGACGCTAGATTAATGAACCTGCCAAACATTAACAATGTGCAAGAGAAATGTACCAAAGTCATAATTCAATTACCAGGATTTAAAAAAAAAAAACCTCAATTACAAGGAATAAGTATATGAGAAATCAATTGCCTAATTATCACCCGCAAATTAACAAACCAATCTCCAATGTCCTTGTTCAACTATGAATAAACTAGAAAGAATTTAACAAATCGGATAGTTAGAATGAGAGCCAGGCTTTTCTTTAATTAAAAACTGGCGAAATTTAAAATAAATAAGAGAAATTAAACATTCCAAAATAAAAAAACTGAATGATTTTGGAGGTTTTCAATTGTCAGAAAGTGATAAAAAAAATTTGCAAAAAAGCACCAGATATATTTGGTCTTTCATTTTGTAGCAAAAATACAGATGGATGATTGTAAAATTATATTTCATATTTGATTTATAGCCAAATTTGGCTAAATTTTGTTAGTGATGATTGTCACTTTTTTTACATCTTCTTATGGATGATAGCCACTTTGGCTACAAACAAAAATTCCTAAAAGAAGCACTAAGATTTAGAGGTGAGATTGAGAAGGAACAAGAGTTATGAAAATTATGAATAAAATTATGAATAGTGCAATTAATCCACCTCTTTCACTTCACCCCTTTAAGACCCAATTAACATTCGACTTATTACAAGTAGTTGATAATTGAGTTGAGAGATTTGGATTTTATCTTACAGCAGAGATGTTCAAATGGGACCTCAGACCTTTGTCTCTTTATGTATTTCTTCTACTCTTCTGGATTGTTATATGCTTATTAAATAAAGTTTTGACAACTTGTTGAAATCAATGCTCTAGCTGAACTAGCAAGGATAATGATCAAATCAGATGTGCTACCATTCTTTTCTCCTAACCAGTTATTAAAATAATCCTCACTCAACTATGGATCTGTGTAATTGGATTCTTCGCGGACTGCGCTGTATAATACCGTATAATACCGTATAATACAAAATGTATTATACAACACTCAGAGGTCCACCGTCCACCTCATTCGTAGATGTTACCCTCGTCCATCACCTCCTCGGCCTCGAAGATATCCTCGTCATGCATGCCGTCTACACCCTATCTATATGGATTTCATTCTTCAACTTGGGATGAAGTTTTGATTTTTTTTTTTCATGGCACAATTATTAACAAATAATTCCCAATTTTTGCACAAACACAAAGGAAAGAAAAAATTAAACATTCACAAAGGTTTAGAGTTTTAAAAAAACATTTACAAAAACAATGGGTTTAAAGGTTTTGAGTTTTGAAAAGACATTTACAAACATTGGGGTTGAAGGTTCAAAAAAAATCATTTGGTTTTCTCTCATTAAGATTACAAAATGTATAATGACTATTTTTTTAGAAAAATAGTTTGGGTTTATGGATATCGTGCACATAAACAAACAAAAAACCAAATTACATTTTAAAACAAACATATTACAAGAATAACCAAAAAAATCAGAATAAAGAAAAAATAAATCTAAGACAAAAAACTACTTGGAGACAAAAAAAACAAACAAAAGAAAACAAAGCACAAAATTAATAATTAAAAAAAAAAACATTACCTTTTTTTGGGGTGTTGGACATTTTGCTTTTCCAAGCTTCTCCTTGCAAAAGAAGGAGGAGAGAAATACCAACCAACACAAAATACAAGGTAGCGAAATAGCAAGGCATGACATAACAAGGTGGCAAAACAACAAATGGGGGGGTTTAGGAGGTACATGAGGCACGATGCTAGCCAAGCAATGAAGCAACGTGAGGTGGGAAGGCAATGAGGTAATGTGAGGCGGACTTTTTATTATACAATTATACAAGGTATGGTTTGAGAGAGCTGTATAATACAGAGGTATAATACCACGGGTATAATACCGCAATTATACATACAAACCCATACACTCAACTAATACAAGCAAGCAAGCAAGTGCCGATTGAGTATCCTAATTCAACAACTACGAAAAGCAAGTCCCAGTTGAGTTTCATAACTCAACTATGAAATGGAATTAACAATTCAGTTGCAAGAATGAGCAAGTATGGAATACAACAGAGTGGGCGGGTTGTGTATTTTTATGAAGGACCTCAAGTTCTGAAAAATAAAATTAGAGGTGTCTTGGTTGGGGGGCTTCTGGTTCCACTTATGATTATTCCCTCATTTTTGGTCACATTTTTTTCAAAAAACATTTTTGTTAAAAAAATCTCAGTTTTGATTCCAGTTCCACACCTAAAAAAAACAACCCAGTTCCAGGTCCCTTCTTTAAGAAAGTAAAATCAGATTTTGGTTCGTGTTATCAGATTCACTTCTGGTTTGGTTCTTACTAACTGGAACTGGAACTATGGGTTTATATTACTCGTTCAATTATGGTTTGGTTCTTACTAACCAGAACTGGAACCATGAGTTATTACCCGTTCAATTCTGATTTGGTTCTTGCTAACCAGAACTGGAACCATGAGTTATTACCCACCCAACATTGGAATATGCTACCCAAAGTAGGAATACAAAGTAACAAAATCAGTTATGAGAATGTATTAGCAAAGTATTAAAACTACCAAGTGACCAAAAATCTAGATGTGAACTAGTATCTTATGTCCCATCTCAACCAATGAGTTTTTTGTGACAAGTTATCGTCGATATTTTGAGAATTACTAGAGAAAAAAGTTGGAAAGAAATTTTTTGCAGTGAAAATTTCCCACACTTATGAAAAAAAAGAATTGAAAAAAAAAAAAAAAAAAAAACTCTGATCCCAACCATCAACTGCTAGTAAAATTTAAAAAAATCAAATATGAGAATGGGAATCCAGTCTCCAAGGGATGGAAGTTAAAAGGTGGCTAATAACCTTGCTATAGAATGAAACATTTTAATTTTTTTCTGGGGTGAAATTTTGCACTCTTGCGAATTTAAGAAAAGGGTTAATATTCAAGGATTTTTGACTCTTTTTTATTCCCAAAATTTGAGATTAAAAAATGGAAATAGTCACATATTCTTCATTAATTGTTACTAGAAGGTTGTCTGAATTGTTACAAAAAAGTGTCATATATCATCACTCCATGTCATCTTGTGACTAGCAATTTTGGGCTTCGATCTTGTTATGGATGATCGTCACTTTGACCACATTAGAAAAATTGAAAGAAAAATTCAATATTGCTCTCATGGTGGCTTAACCCCATTGCAATAGCTCAACCTCAACTGAACTTGTGAAGTTCAAAGCAGACATCATTTGGGGGGAATTTCTTCAGAATTTTGATCTGAAAAAATCTGATTCTGAACTATAAAAATATTATTTTAATAAAAAAATGATGGGACGTTCATAGCGTTTTGAGAAAAATACAAATTGCTAGATTTTTATAAAAAGGTTGATATTGATAACCAACAATATAGAAGGATTTTTGTTTTCAAATCTCGTTGTCTATATAGCTAGTTAAATGTGGCTAAATCTTCTTATGAATGAATAGCAGCTTCAGATACATGACAAAATTGGGAAAGAAAAAACATGTTCAATCTTTCAACCTAAAAATCTGATTTTAATAACCTATGCAAAAGATTTTTTAATTGAAAAATGACACAAAATTCAATAGAATTATTTAAGAAATCTAAATTGTCAAATTTCCTATATTAGGTTCTAGTAGGTAGCCAATAATATAAAATGATGTGTAAATATCTTTTTACTTACACATCTCGCTTATAGCCAAATTTCACTAAATATTTTAATGGCTGATCGGCCATCACTTTAGCTACTGTAGTACCACAGTAAGTTCAACATTTCATTGTTGAATAATTATTTTATTTTGAGGATTCTATGTTGACTATAGATTCTAGAACATTTAAAAAAATTTCCTTTACAGATTTTTTTCCTTTGAATTTAGTTTTTTGAAATTTTCGACATTTTTGAAAGATAATTATAATTGGTGTCAAAATTGCCGAGTACCTTGTCATTTTTTGGGGGCGAATTTTGGTCACTTGGTGACCAAAAAAAATGGTACTGCAACTTTTACAAAGTATTTGTTTTAGGAAAAAATGGCCGATAATCAGCAGATTTTTGAACCAAAAAAATTCTGAAATTAGAAAATTTAGAGACTAGATTCTAGCATGTTGAAAAAATATATAGCAAGAGAAAAGTTTTAAACTAGTCCTCTTGTGGATGATCACCATATCACCTATCTCACAAAATTGAATTCAACAAAGTTGTTTTGGGCTACAACAAGATGATGGCAAATAGTTTTGAAAATAAAGGTTTCATGCAGTCAATGAGAAGGCACTCAATGGATTCAGTTTTTTTTTTTTTCTGTTTGGCAGAGAGGAGGAGGAGGAGGAGGAGGTTATTTTTGGTTTTTTCCCTTGTTCCCAAATGTGTTCTCATCCTGTTCCCATGGGGTTCCCCAAGTTCGGAAGTTGTTCCCAAGACTTTCCCAATAGTGCCTCAGCTTTATCCCATATGGTTTGCCCAAAGTCCAACTCTCATGTGTACAAATTGAAAAAAGGTGGGCCATAGGAGAGCATATTTATTTCTATTTTGCTACTTGGGGTCCAAAGAGGTGCTTCTATTTGGGGAGGAGTGCCCAATGTTTCAAAAAAAGTGGTGATGGGCCAATCAATGTGCCTCCTTTCAAATAAAAAAAGAAAAAAAAAGTAGAAAAAGTGTGGGTGCACCCATGAACTGATTAATATGAATCATACGGCACCCACAAGAACAAAAGGGAGGCCCCTTCACTCCATGACTTGACTTCTCATTGGTTGCATGGAAATTCTATTCCTAAAATTTGGCTGCCACTACTTTTGGCCTAGACTATCTAATAGCCATTCCTAAGAACACCCTACAATAGGTTCCAGCATGTCCTCAAGTACCATTCTGAACTAGTTTTTACTTTCCTCTGTGATCTGTAACTATATTTGGCTAAGTCCTCTTGTGAGTGATCATGAGATCGTGTAGCTCACAAAATTGTGGGAAGAAAAAAGCAAAGTCTATGAGGAAGGGGCAAGAACCCTGTCTGTAAATAGGTACTACACATTGAGCCGTTAGTTCACTCAAGATACTTGGGGCGACTTTAGACAAGGATCCAAGGTCCAGGCACCAATGAATTGAAGCAATCTTATTGGTTAAAAGCTTTAAATTGGTCCCAAGGCCTTTAAACGAGGGTCCAAGACCAAAAAGAAAACTAAGAAAACTGATTCAGACCAGCAAATCCAGCGATCCCATTGGCCTGAAAAATTGTGCAACTCTATTCAGCTGAACATTGCAAGTAATGGTCCCCTTCAACCATTTCCATTAGTCCTCTTAAAGTCTCACAACCTGCCAAACCCTATTGGGGACACTTTGTGGAGAATATTTGGGATTTGTTTCAGATTAAAGACTCTTTGTGGAGTCTGATCAACTTCTTTGGCAGAGTAGAGAAAGGGTGATCAAACCTTAGTCAAGTTCTATTATGGAAAGATACTATTTGGATGGGTATGTTTGGAAATCAAAAGAAGCAATGAGATTCGACTCAGCTTTTTCCAATGCAAAAAACCCATCACCAGTTGAAGTGGTCTAAGAGGCCCTGATATGTGTAAGAACTCTTGTGAGTTGGATAAGGATCAGAAAGTGTAGGTAGTTTGGATGTTCCATATTGTGATTGCTAAGAATTTGTCCAACCTACAAAATCTAAACCCAAGAAATTTTAGTTTTGGATCCTTCATGCTTTCAGTTTCAAGTAAGCCAAACTGCCAGTTAAGTCTTTATGGATCACACACTTGTGGATGGCAGTTCTGCTTGTATAAACTAGGTACTCTTCATGAATGGTGGTGGGTTGATGGATTGCAGGAGTTACTGATTGACTCATGGGTATTTTACCCAGCAGGATTGATGAGGCCAGTTTATGGATTCTCTCTTCAGGGACAAGATACAAGAATAAAAACTCCTCAAAAAGTCTGTGTTGAGCACTTGAAATCACCAAAAGAGAGGACTCGGCAGCACCATTCTCCAGACTAGTGCAAAATTCAGAATTGAGCCCATACCTGCAACTGAATGTCAAAATGAAACGAATATGAATGAAGCACAGCTGCTCTCGACTCTTTACAGCTACATTTTCTCTATGGCTATATAGTTCTCTCCACTCACGATCTGTCTGAATTCATCATTTACCTGCTTGTAGAAACCTTGTTAGCATCAATTTGAAACCATAGGATTCCCGTCTTGTTTTCTAGTCTTGACTTTTCATTTCCATGTTTGAGTTGTCAAAAGCTTTGTAATCTCAAGTTGGGTATCCAATAGCATTTCTGTGTGCTTCCGTTGCAAATCCAATTGTCTGGCTTCTCTTTCAACCAGCAAGCGTTCTGAGTCTCGATGCATCTCTAATTTGGCCTCTTCTAACTTCGAAATAGAATTTGCAAAAGATTGAAAGCTTGCCACAATGTCAGGGTTGCTCTTATTGGAGGTGCTGGGCTGCTGTCTTCTGTCTTTGGTGGAAGTGCTTCGAGGTCTTGGCACTTTTGATATAGGGCCCAACAGGCTATATGCAGGCCTGAGCTTTTTGCAAGGGCAGTTCACTTGAGTTGTCATCTTCTTTCTCAATATCAAATCCATCATCTTGAACTTGCCATTTCTCTTCTTCCACAGATTCTGGAGGACCAGAAAAAATGTATGTGAACTGCTGCAGTAGAGCAAAAAATGAAATGCAATATGCAGCTTGTAAGGAAAAGTGCCACAGTGCGAAAAATCACTGCTCTGTACAGAATTTCTTTTGTTTTTCCACTCCGGATTGATTTGCTATGACCGTCGTCCAAGTAACTTTTCCTTCTCCCCCGAGGCTGCTCCAATCATAGCCACTGGCCAGGGCGAACCAGCACCTACACTGGTACACTCGCCTTCTTGAAAGTGAACCCCATACGGGGAGGGAGGCATCGGCCCCTTCAAACATTAAGAGGATTCAAATAGTACAGGGGGGGGAGGAAGTGCCACCGAATGGTGGCACTGTCCGTGCCCAGAATGCTCCTGTGGAGCCATTCTTTTCTGAAATTAAGCTCAACACTAATCTGATTGCCAGGATCCTTGGTATCTATACGGGATCTGATAGCTTTCCAAGTAGCCATGCCCACCTCGACAGTGGCCACCCAGGCCTGAGTGAGGATGCTTTTGACGGAGTGTTGGTCACCGAAGTGCCTTTTGCATCTCTCGGTCCAGATGTGGTACAAGATGAAGCTTCTGAGAATGTCCAGAGGCTGTCTTGGGTACGTGAATCCTCCTGCATGGTAGGCGAGGTGCCCAGGAGGGTCATCTTCGTTTTCGAGGGCCTGTTCTCCAAGGAGGACAAAGGGCCAGTTGATGTCGAGCCCTGGAGGGGCTTCCCATTTGTCCCAAACGCTCTTGTAAGCTTTCCAAGCTTCAAGTGCCCCTTGGCACTCAAGCAAGCAATGTCTGGGAGATTCCTCCACACTGCAGTCACAGACTTTGCAGTGTGGGGTGATGCCCATGTGCTGCAGCCACGTTCCCACTGGCAGTCCCTGGTTAAGGGTGATCCAGATTAAGGTGCCGACTTTTCTCGGGCGAGAGTTGTGCCAGATTCTGGCGGTCACTTGTGTAGTCGTGGAGTTGCTGAGATTGAGGTCCTGGATGAAGGTGTTCATGGCAGGCGTGTGCGTTGTAGACTGGGAGTTCCTGTACCCTCTTTTTGCAGTGTATCCAAAAAAAGGCGAGTCACCGAGGGGGGGGGGGTGGCTTGCCAGTGCCACTCCCCTGGGTCCCATGGGAGTTCTTGGATAAAGCCAGTTTCGAAGATCCAGAGTGTTGGCGGGCTCTTACCAGGTGTCAGGACGTCTCTGGCCATCTTCAAGGTTGAGCTGTGTTTTTCTTGGGAGAGAATTCTGACCGGCCTGTACCCTTTCGTTGAAAGCGTGATGGTTGTGTTCGTCGTGGCTTTTATGATGCCACTTGATGAGATCTTCTTGAACTCTAAGACCTTGGCGGTGCCGCGGTGGGTTTCTATCACATAATAGATCCAATTCGGCGAGGTGCGCATGTTTGGGTCCGGCTTGCTTATCCAATCCCCAGCATGTACTCTGTTGCTGAGCTCCTCTGGATTCCAGGGGATGCTTGCTGTTATTCTGGCCAGACTGTCCTTGTTTGCGGGGTGATGGCTCATTGACAATTCGGCGAGGCTCTTCCACTCTTTGCTTGTTATGTTTCGGAGGTCTTTGACTCGGGAGTATCCCGAGTGGGCGATGGCGTTGCCCTCGTTCAGACCACTTATCCCGAGTGGGGAGCCGTTGGCGTTGAGAATCGAGAGATTGCCGAAAAGGGGCTGTCTGAGAATTTCAGCACTATTTGTTGGCTCCGTCTTGGTTAATCCAGTTCTCACCTTCAGCCAGGCCCCTAGGATACTGCCCCACATTGAGCCGTGGGGGCTTTTTTTGAGCTTCTTTGCTGCAAAGATCCAGTTGATGTCCTCGATGCTGGGGCCTTTGCTGTGAACCTGTAGCCTGGTTTGCTCGGCCTTGTACCTGATAAATTCCTTCCATGGCTCTCCACCAGGGGCGAGGCCTCTGGTTAGGAGCTTAGCCAGGAGTGCCTCGGACTGGGCCCTGGGGTCTATTATCCCCAACCCTCCTCGGGAGGTTGGCATCACCATTGTGTCCCACTTTACTTTAGCCCGTGCTGGTGCATCGCGGCCCCCCCAAATGAAGTTCCTTACGATGCCCCTTATTTGAGAGCACATCCTGGGATTTGGATTCCAGGCAGCTGCTAAGTACCACATGGAAGCTAGTAAGACTTGGTTTGCCACCAAAATTCTACCAGCCAAGGAGAGCCGGTTGTTGCTCCAGCTGATGAGTTTGTTCTTTAAGGACATCTTCATTTTCTCAAAATTCGCTTCTGGGGGTAAGTGGGAGCCCACTTGTACCCCGAGGTATTGGGTGCCTTCCCCGTCCGGGATCCATTTGAGCCCTACATTTTCCCCCCAGAGCCAGTCCCTTTTGTTCTTGCTGGCCCAAATCGCTACCGATTTGTGCCAGTTGACCTTGACCCCTGAAGCTTGGCAGAAAATGTTGAGGACATTTTGGGCCTTGTCTAGATTGGAAGGGGACCCCTGTAGGTATAAAGTTGTGTCGTCAGCGAATGTCTGATCCCTGACCAGTCCCCCCCGGGGAGAGCAAAACCCTCCACGTTGTACTTCGGGTCAGCAAGCATGTGGCCCAGTACATCAGTGGCCAGTATGAACAGGTAGGGCGCTAGGGGGCAGCCCTGCCTTACTGAGCGGGCCAGCTGAAATGTTGGCCCGGTTGTTCCATTGACCTTTATGGCTGAGGAGGCCTCTACGTAGAGGGTTTTAACCCAATGGATCCAAGTTTCGCTGAACCCCAATTTGGCCAGGGCTGAGAACAAGAACCCCCACTCAATCCTGTCGAAGGCCTTTTCGAAGTCGAGTAGGAGCAGGACTAGGTCCTGTTCGCTCTCTTCTGCCCAATCTAGGGCTTCTTGAGCCATAAAGGTGTTGTCAATGATACTCCTGCCCTCCATGAAGCCGGTCTGATTAGGCCTGATAATATGGGTGAGGGTCGTCTTTATTCTTCCGGCTAGTACCTTTGCCAGAACTTTGTAGGTGCTGCCCAGCAACGTGATGGGCCTCCAGTTGCTAAGTTTTATTCTATCTCCCGATTTGGGAATTAGAGTTATCACCCCTTTGTTGATTGTGGCCGAAGCTCTCCCCAAGCTGAGTATAGCTGTGAAAGCTTGCATCAGGATGGGCGTCGTCTCCTCGGCTCACTCATGGAAAAATTCCATGGGCAGGCCGTTGCTTCCGGGGGTTTTATCCTTGGGGAGGGCTTTGATAGCCGTGAGTATCTCGTTCAAAGTGAACTGCCTGGTCAAGGTCTCGTTGATTTCTCCCGAGACCTTGATCGGGACGCTGGTCCAGCAGTTTTGTTGTGCCTCCTTCGTGCTTGGAACGTGCGCGTCAGAGGAGTACAGCCTCGTGTAGAATTCTGTAATGTACAGAGAAAGGTCGTTCTGCCCGAAGACAGTGCCTCCCTCGGTTTCCAACTCCCTCAGGAGGGATTTTTTATTTCCTGCGCGATGGAAGTCGAAGAAAGCTTTTGAACACGTGTCCCCGTACCTGAGCCAATTGGAGGCCGATAGGTGTCGGTTGCGCTCAACGGAGTTTTGGAATACTTCGGTGAGCTTGGTTTGCGAGTTTGATAGAATTCCTCTTATCTCCTCGTTCGTGGGGTTTGTCTGCAGCTGTATTTTGGCTAAATGAATTCTCTTGGTGCAGGCTCAGATCTGAGCTCCTTGGGCGCGCTTTCTCTCTTTCGATAGGCGTCGGTTGCATTGCGAGACTCTTTTCGTAGTTGCTTCCAACCACGGCGCCCAGTCTTGGTCGTTCGTGGGGAGCAGGGCCTCTCCGGTCCAAGCTTCCAACATCTCCTTCTTTCTCCTCTCGTCGCCCAACAGAGAGACGTCGAAGTAGCCGGGCGTGTTGTAGGAGGGGACGAGGCTTCCCCATATTTTGATACAAACGGGTGAGTGATCTGTGAGCTTCCTCATTGAGGCTGCGATCTCCATGCTTCCTCCTCTCTCCTCAACCGTTTGAGAAAACATGAATTTGTCTATGCTTGAAACTGTTGAACACCTGCCAGCTTTCCCGTTGTCATATGTGTATTCTTTCTCTGATTGTTTGTGGAAGCTACGAGGAGCCAGGCGTCTGCGAGGCCGTACCTCAGGGTCATTCGGTGCCAAGCAACAACCTCCCTTCTGTGCATTTTCCTTGTGCCGGGGGAGCTTTCCTGGTCCGTGGATTCGAAGTGATTAAAGTCTCCGCCCATAATAATGTGGTCCGATGTGAAATCAGCTTGGGTTATTCTGTTCCAGAAAGTTGCTCTCTCGGCGGAGGTTTGAGAGGTGTACACGTTGATGATTGTGAGCAGCTCGTTATCGGGTGAATGTAGAGTCACAAATTGCACTCTGCCCTCGACTAGGATGCCATGATCCTTGATGAGCGACGTTGTTGCTCTATCTATGAAGATGGCAATTCCAGCTCTGGTCCTCTGAGAGCGTCCGAGTGGTATGCCATGGTTCCAGAAAGAGCTTCCTCTCCAAAATTCTAGTCCTTTAGTTGAATTTTGGTTGTCGTCCTTCCCTATGTGGTGCTCTTGTATGAGCGAGATATGGGGAGGAACTTGGAGCAAGGTCAGCCATGCTTTGATTTCCTTGGGCTTGGCCAAGACTCCTCTCATCCCTCTCACGTTGAGGGAGACCAGGGACAGCGGCTTATCAATCATAAGTAAGTTTGCTTCGGGCGACCAAGGGGCCGATCGATCCCGGTAACCTGGCTGTCATTAGGGCTAAGTCCACCTTTGTGAATCGCTTCTTTCTTGCCGCTGGAGGCGAGGCGAGAAGACTTGCCGAATTGTTTCTGTGTGCTTGTCGTACTGAATTCCCGGTTTCTGTTTTCCTCAACAGGTTGTGCGCCGGGGTGGCAAATTCGATGTCGTTGTTCATCTCTTGAGCGGGGTCCAAGGCCTTCCAGTGCAGATGCTTTTTGTTCTATGTGCTCAGAACGCTGGTCCCGGTGTCCATGTGGACTAAGATGGTACAGTCCATCCCTCCTCTACTCTTTTCTTCCTGCCAGCTCCACTCCAAGTGTAGCTGGTCCTTGATGCACCATTTGAATCTTAGGATATTCTCTTCTAGCTCCAATTCTAAGCGTTGGATGAGGTCTGCCCTTGTTGTTTCTTGTGTCCATTCTGTTTCCACGGCTCCTGGTCGACCTGAGATCCTGAAACCGAGAGGGAGATTTGGCAGGGACTGGTTTCTGCAGTGCACCAGTGTTTCCTTTCTTTCCTCTTTGATCCTGGTGAGGACCGGCCAGATTCTGGCTCTGAGTGGTTCCTTGTTGGGCGGGACCTGTATGCCAAGAACAGTGAAGAAAGAGGTGTGAACCTCGGAGTGTAGCTGACCTCTCTTCCCTCCTGGGGTGATTTCTCTGTGGGAGGGGTGTGGGGAGAGTTGCTGTGTGTTCTGCCGAGGTGGGGTCTGCTTGGGGTCTGGTCTTTTTCGACCTTGGAAGGACCAGCCTTCCTTCATATTCTCCTGCGTTTCCATTAGGGACGCTACTCCTGCATTGTCCTCCCCTAGAATGGCGAAGGGGTTGGACTGTGCGGCTAGACTCAAGCCCTGGGTGCTGGTCGTTTCCTGGATTCTGAAAATTGGTGAGGAGTTCCGGAAGGCGTTCAGTTTTCGGCGCCCTTCTTCTAGAAATTCCTGTATGTTTTTGGCTTCGTTATCTAGCTGAGTTGGCATCTCTGAGGATTCCTTCATCTCGAGATCCGGCTGGGACTCTGTCTTGTTGGTCGTTGCTTGCCTCCAGCGCTGCGCGCCAGGAGTCTTTTTCGGGGCTGCATTCCAGCTCCCTTTGGGAGGGGGAGGTTTTGTTGAAGTGTTTCCTCCCTGTGCTGGAGATTTGTTTTGTGGGCACGCTCTGGCTAGGTGCCCAAAGTGTCTGCATTTTCTGCATTGGTTCGGCAGCCCTGAGTAAAGGATTCTCTGGGTTGTCGTTTCTCCTGCTTCTGCCCCCTCAGACATGGAGGGGATCCTGATGATCCCTGCCAGTTTATTGATGTTTCGAACCTCGACTGTGACCATTGGCCCTGCCGGCCTTTTGATGTAAGAGTCGGGAGACTCTATGTCCAGCACTTCTCCGATGTTGCTGGCCATTATGGTCAAAGCTTGGATTGAGCGGAATTGGGCATGGAGGTCGGGGAATTGCACTTTGATGGAATGCGTGACGAGCTTTTCTGCTCCTAGTTCATTTGGCCTGAAGTTCTCTGAGTACTTCGAGAAGGAGAGGGCCCATTTGCTCCATTCCATAGCCGCGAGCTTCCTCGTGGCTTTGGCTCCTTCTTCATTCTCGAATAGGATCTCGAAGTATCCTCTGGTTAGGAGAGTTGTGGTGACAAAGGGCGCTGGGAGATGCAGCCTGAGGCAGTCTACCAGGTCTTTGTGTGAGGCTTTGCCTCCTAATGTTTTTCCGATCATCGTTGTGCGCGCTCTTTGCGCCGCACATTTCTGCATGTCTAGCACCATATCTAGCGGGAAGACCGCTTCAATCTCCAGAGTGTAGTCAACCGGCGAAGGGCCTTGGGTGTTGTCCCCTGAAGGGGAAGAGAGTCCTGACCCGCTGCTTGGGAGCGCATTTAGAGATGGATTTGGAAGCTCCCTCACGGGGGGTGCCGCTTGCTTTTTCCATATGTCCTTTGCGCCTGAAGCTTTCGTTGCTTCGACGCTTGGAACCGCAGGTCCGGAGCCCTTCTTGATGACATCAGCTAAGATTTCTGAGCATGAATGAAGGGGAGAGGGATTATGTGGTACCTGGAGAGAATGATTCTTGCTTACAGGGCGCTCGGTCCGGCAACGATCCTGCTGCGCCTTTCCTCCCTCCGGAGCTTCCGACAAAAATATCCGTTGCGAATCAGAGTTGTCCGTTCTGCCATCGCTTCGCGTCTGGTTGTTTCGGATTTCTCCTCTTCTCTTCGGGTGTTTTGTCTGCTCCTCTGGAGTGACCGAGGGTGCCGAAGTTCGATCTGCCGCGTACTTCTCTCCGGATCGTGCTCCCCCCGGGGGGTGGATGCTTTCCTCAAGAGACCAGAGGTCGGGATCTTGCTCCGGCAGAACAGGGCGGTTCCTTAATGAAGGAGTGTCGTCGCAGCTTGAGATTGGGTGGGCAGGTGCTTCGTTGGAAAACCACTTGCTGTTTTCGAGCTTGCCGAGGTCTTGACGATCTCACCGGCCTGCTTCCTGAATTCTGTCTGCAACGAGACGACATTCGTTCATTTTGGATTCGCTTTGCTCTCTTGAATCCGAGCAGAGATTCATCATCGCCATTGCGAACTTACAAAAAAAAGCTTAAAGAAATCGTGAGAGGAACTGTGAGGGACGGGTGCTCTCTAATGCGCTCTCAAGGAGCGGAGAGCTCATCGCGAAAAACTAGCCGTTGCCGCGAGCTGCAGAGACTCGCCTTCTTGAGCAAGGCCTCTTAGAGGCTGTCTTTGTGGATTCAGAGACCCTGATTTTGTGTAAGAGCATCTCCACCCCCAAAACTGTAAACTAACTCCTTTATGTTAAAATACAGTAGTGTTTAATGATCACTGTCCCCACCCACAAACGTCAATGAAAGTCCCTTTAAACACTCAAAGACCATTCATGTCTTTACATCTGGACCATTAATAGTCACTGTCCAAATCCAAAGGAGAAAAAAACTTTTGAAGGGGTTAAAATGACCACTGTAAAATCAACTTCAATAAACCCTTCACTCAACCCTAAACCCATTCAAACCTAAACCTAAACCCTAAACCCCTAAACCTAAACCCTAAACCCTAAACCACTTCAATACACGCTATCCTGCTGCAAGATTTAATGAAAAGGGGTGTTTGCATGTGTGGGGGTGGAGATGCTCTGAGAATGCTACATAATGTTTTGAAGCTGCCCCCAAAAACTTTGGGATTTTCACTGTGGTTCTACCTGACCAAGGCAAATTGATCCCCACATTCGGATCATGGTAAAAATCGCAAAGCCCATTTAAATTGCTCATAAATATTCCAAATATTAAAAATACCATTTCCCTAGACAAAATCAGGGCCCCTAGCCCAAATCTATAAATAATTTGGGGCCTAATATGGCCATTTGAATAGGTTTTGGGGGTTTTTTTACGATGATCCCAATGTGGGGTCAATTCATCCTGGCTGGTTCGACCAAGGCCCACTTAATCATGCATTGCCTGCAACATGAGCTCTGGTAGAACGCTTCAATAATTCACTGGTTGAAATCAGCAAACAGCAGGAAACGTGTAGATCAATAAATGTTTTGGTCAGTTTTGAGATATAGCCCAAGTGGCTATCATCAATAGGAAGATTTTGTCGGATTTGGCTATGAGCTAAATATGGCATTAGAATTTTTTTAACATATTTCTCTTTTTTTGGCTACATGCTTGAAAACCGTGTATGGAAATCTGACGATTTTTCCTTGAATTTGATTGAATTTTGGCTATTGAGAATCTCGAAAAGCATTTGATTTTAGCACTTTTAAAAGTTATGACTTAGCTTTTTGGCTATAGTTTTTTGGTAAAAGAAAGGTCGGTGTGTGGATGTGAACAAAAGTCATGATGATGATAATGGAGGAGCCTAGAGGGAAAAAGTAAAGCGTGTTCGACAAGTCTCAAGGTGACATTGCATTTTCCTATGAGTAGAAAATAAAGACATGTGTTCCAGAAGGAAAGTAATGAATTGTTCAGCGGCCAAGAAATCGGTAAAGCGTGTATGCTACAGTCTGAAGAGTCACGGCCAAACCCTTCTCGAAGTTTCTGGGGGAGGAGAAAACGAAGAAGAAACATCTGTGAGAAAAGTCGGAAAAGGAGTAAGAGAACAGAGTGGGAATTCCAGGGAGATCGTGAGGAGGAAAGGGGTTGATGTTTTTTGGAGAGATCTAGTGGAAAGATCAGCTTAGCTTGCGGGAACCTGTGATGTGACGGACACCCAACATACCCTGTGTATGCTATTGGGATGGCAGAGGATTTCTAGCAGGTTTTATGAGAGCTTCTTCTTATGTGAGAAAAGTCGAAAAAGAGTAAGAAGAGAAGAGTGTGAGAATTTTAGGGAGATCGTGAAGAGGAAAGGGGTTGATGTTTTTTTGGGAGATCTAGTGGAAAGATCAGCTTAGCTTGCGGGAATTTGTGATGTGAGGGACACCCATCGTACCCTTTGTATGCTAGTGGGATGGCAAAGGATTTGTAGCAGGTTTTATGAGAGCAGAAGGTTAAAGAGAAAAATATTTATGAGAGCAGTGAGCAAAAGGAATTTCAGTAGTGCGAAATACGGGAAATTCATATGGCCTCGAGGGAAAAGGAGTTGATCTTTCACAAGGGCCACCAAAAAGAAAGATAGATGTTGTGCAGAGCCGTGCTGTGATTGAGACACCTTTGGTCCCCGCTGAAAATGCTCCTTCAAGCTCTGGATGGCACAGCAATATGGTGCTTCTTCTTAATCTTATGATGAGCTTTCTTTGCACAGTTTTTTCTTGGGCTTTCCCAAGTTACATGTTGAAGCTTGATTTTTCTTTGCTTTTTAAAATTTTGATTGGGTGTGTGTTGACAATTTTCCTTGACCCTTACAACCACGATAGCTTATTGTCCTCCCAAAGCATCAGGAGAAGGAGGTCTAGTTCAGATTTGAACTCCCAACCAGCAGCTTCACAACCATATCCTTTAGCCACTAGGGTACCTGAATGTCCACAATCATTTACAAGCTTCCTTGTCATACATTTTCACTTTGCCTACTTTCCAGTTTGTTTGTTTAGATAAAAATTATGAAATGATGTTTAAAACAATAGGAAATGTAGTCATCATTATAGCCTCTTACATTAGGCCAGCGACTCACTTACGATAACAAGTAGAATTGGTGAAAGGGAAATTTGTCAATTGGCATTGACTAAAAATATATTGAACTTGTAAGGATTGGAACTTTCATTATAGATTATGAGTTAAATTCAATGTGTAGCCTTAATCCAACAACCTAAAGCAAATTGTTAAAATGCTCCTGGACATTCTTATTGGGTTTGTGTCCCAATTCCTTAAGAGTTGGAGGCCTTAGCGACCCAAACGTTGGGGAAAATGTCATGAAATACAAAATGAACCAAACTAGATGGCTTAGTTAATCAACCCAAACTTGAAAGAATCCAATTCTTAGCATTAACCTTTATGGATTGGCATTAATTCCACCTACTATGAACAATATTTACTTATTGAACTATGTTTTGAAACTTTCAAGACTATGACACATGTGAATGATCTTCAGTTGGTAGTCTTGCAAGATAGCTTTGGTATTCTCTAATTCATCTATTATTGTCTTTTTGTTAAACTTAATCTTTTCAATTAAACATTTATTTATCCAATTGCTATAATTTGTATATTGTATTTCTCTAATTTATTGTATAGTCCAATAAGATGTTTGAAGAATTGTGTTGACTTTTTTTCATTTTTTTTGCAGAAATATCTAGTGCATGATTTAAATCCCACTTGCAATTCTAATAATCCAAACTTGACCATTATTTTTTTTCATGGGATTGCTTTTGGCACAAATGATGAATGGAAGGAAACATGGACAACATGCCCCACCAACAATAGAGAAAAGTGCATATGTTGGCCAGAAAAGTGGCTACCCGAAGACTTGAACAACAATGTACGAATTTTATCATTGTCTTATGATTCTAACATTGTGGCAAGTGTTCACAATGATGTGACTGAAATTGGCAAAAACCTTATTCAAAGTTTGGTTACAAATTCAAGGTGTGACAATTTCCTCTATTTATGGACACATTAATTACTTTTCCTTGTGTACAATAAAGGTTTACATCTTTAAAAAAATTAAATGTTTTGCATGAATTAATTATTCATGTGCGTTAATATTGTGATACACACAAACAAGTTTCAATTTATTTGAATTGTTAAATTCATGTAAAAGAACATAAAATGGGGCTTAAATGTAAATGTTGTTGTTTGAAGATAATAGCAATGTCTATATTCATATTGTAAGTACATGGTACAATTAGTTTGGTTTTGATGGCAAGTTTTAGTTCGTGTTTTTTGAAGCTTTATCTTTGGTAATGCAATTGAATTGAATTATATTATATAAAAACATGTGTAAAAAATTTGCATCCATTTCATTGCAAAAAAAATTATTTCAAAAAAAGTGTATATCTTTTATTTATTTATTATTTCAATAGTTATTCCAAGGTAACACATAAACGATGAATTGTACATTAACACAAGAATGTAAACACTTGCATATTTGTACATAATAATTGTTTTACCAAAACATGGTTGGCACATTTTTTAGGTAGATTAATGGAATCAAAAATGAAAAATGACAAGTGACAAGGAAATCAATTATGAACTTATGGCTTAGGTCATGTGTGAATTGGAAAATTGCCCCAATTATAATAGGATGAATTTGTACATGCTAATACAATGTTTATAATGGTATTTTGGTGCATTGTTGAATATATTGTAGTTATCAATCCCTTTGGGATGGACCGGTGGCATTAGTCGCTTATAGTTTTGGAGGTCTCGTACTCAAAAGCTTGGTGGTTGAAGTTCACAAACATGTACATCAAAGGCCAAGAAATGATTTGGATGATGAAGTACACAAATGTTGTACGACATTTTTGAACAATGTTAAAGGTGTAATATTTTATGGTGTACCACATGCTGGTGGTACCCAATATTTATCAAATTATTTCACTTGGCAACATCAACAAATCAACACATTGAACAAGTATGCAACTCAATCTGGTTTTTCAAAAAATTTAGAATCTTTCAACCCACAAATGGAGCACCTTTCAATGGATTTTATAAATGTTGCTCGTGAAGACCTCAACATTTATGCATTTGGCGAAGGATTACCACTCAACAAGAAATGGGTAAGATTTTCATTTCACCACGTTGAAAGTTATCCAACTAGGTTCATTAATTGAACATTTTTTGTATTGTCAAAACTTGTGTGGGATCATGTACCCAATATTTGAATATATTAATGTGGTGAATGGGCCATGTGTTTTATGAACTTTGTTTTGTGAATTACTATTGATGGAAAGGAAATTTGATTAATTTCAAACATCAAGAAATAGATTTAAAAATTTCCCTTCATCAAATCAATTCCATATAAATATTTGTAGGGAAAATCATAGCATCATTAAAACATGTAAGATCAATGATATTAAAAACCAATAACGTTGTGATGTATTTATATAATTTGTTTGCCAAAGGGTTGAAGGAAATTACTTTTACACAAAATATTTCATTATTATTCAAACATCAATAGCTATAAAACTATAGTTTCCACTGCCATTTGGAATTATTATGTTACTTATAAGTTAAAGCATAAGTGAACAAACAAATCAATGAATTCCATTAACATAATCTTTTGCACATGCAGGGAATTTTAGTGCCATTTGCCTCAGCTATTCAACTATCAAACAAGAACCATTATAGAATTGAAGATGCTAATCACTTGACAATTTGCAAGCCACCAAACAAAGATCATCCTCGCTATTATTTATTGTTAAAATGTTTGAGAATATGTATGAAGGTAAAAACATCAAATCTAAATCTTTTAACTTCATATATGTTCATGTAATTTGATACACATTAGGTCCTAACACACTTGATGTGTATCGCATATGCAATGATATATATTGGTTATCAAATAAGAAAGAACATATAAATGACCTATATTTTGTGAATTTTGACAGAAAAATATATTACTTCCAACTTTGCCATGTCATGAAGTGGCATTGATTGACGAAGCAAAAGACATACACATCTTATTACAAAAGGAATCTATTGTTGGTTTGGTTGGAATGGGTGGGATTGGGAAAACCACTTTGAGCAAAAATATATATCATTTGTTCCACAATCAATATGACAAATCTAGTTTTTTGGAGGATGTGAAATCAAAGGATAATATCAATGATGTCATAAAACAACTCCTACATGATTTGTGTGGCAAAAGTTTATGCAAGGATGAAAATGTGAATAAAGAAGACCTTGACAAAATTAGGCAATGTATGATATCGAAAAAAGTGTTAGTGGTGGTGGATGATATTGGTAAGGTGGAGAACCTTACATCCTTGCAACTTTTCATTGATAAGGCTGCTAAGAATGCAACTTCTAAAAGCAAAGTACTTGTGAATTGTCGAAATTGGCAAAATTTGAAATCTCATGTAAGTGAAGATGGAAAAGTGGTTATGAAATCTTTGAAGGAAAAACAAGCAACGGAACTCTTTATGTTCCATGCATTTGGTAATGCAAATCATGTTCCAACAAAGGATTTCAAAGATATATGTATGAAAATTATAAAAGCTTGTGGGGGGCTCCCTTTAAGCCTTAAAGTATTGGGTTCATTTTTGTGTAATATTAAAGAATTGGAAATCTGGGAAGGTGTATTAAGCAAATTGAAAAGTGGGCAAAGTTTCACTGGGGGCAATGATAATGAACAGCTTTGGAATACATTGAGGATTTCTTATGACCACTTGGATAAGGAACATCAAAACATGTTTTTAGATATTGCTTGTTTTTTGGGTGGTTTGAAAATAAGTACAATTTGTCGAGTGTGGAGTGGAGATTATTTATACCCAAAACTTACATTACAAAATTTACAAGATAGATCTTTAATCCAATTAGTAAAAGGTGAAATTGTGTACATACATGAACAATTACAAGACATGGGTCGACATATTGCAATGGAACTTCCACTTATGAATCGTTTTATATGGAAATCAAATAATCCAAATTTCTTTTTACAAAAGGATGAGGTTGCCACCATACTATTTCAATCCTATGATTTTATTTTGATTTCTCATGAATTTTTTTGATCTCCATAACCAAATGTTTTAATTTTGAATCTTGATTTTATACATACATGTCTTTTTAATAAAATTGGCATTAGGATGAAATGTTCTTTTATATTGATAATCCTTTTGTTTTCATTTCATGTGATAGGTGATGGAAAATTTACAAAGCATGTCATTGAAAAAATGTGTTGATTTGTCTACATTGTCCCAAATCAGCTCAAAGGGATTTCACAACCTTAGGTTACTTGACTTAACAGACGCTTCACCAACTATTGTGGAAAATTGCATCCAAAGGCGAGATTTGAATAATGTTAAATGGTTGTGCCTCAAAAATTGCATGATTCCAAAGTTGTCAAATAATTTGTTTAATTGTTTACAATTACAAGTACTTAATTTGGCACAATGCCAAATTTTGGAAGAACTACCTTCATCTCTTGGCCAATTGAATGCACTCCAAGAATTTGATTTGTCACAATGTTCCAACTTGAAAGAATTACCTTCATCTCTTGGCCAATTGAATGCACTCCAAGAACTTGATTTGTCACAATGTTCCAATTTGAAAGAATTACCTTCATCTATCGGCCAATTGAATGCACTCCAAAAGCTTGATTTGTCAAAATGTTCCGAGTTGCAAGAACTATCTTCATCTATTGGCCATTTGAATGCACTCCAAAAGATTAATTTGTTAGGGTGTTCCAACTTGAAAGAACTACCTTCATCTATTGGCCAATTGAATGCACTTCAAGAACTTGATTTGTCAAGGTGTTCTAGCTTGAAAGAACTACCTTCATCTATTGATCAATTGAATGCACTCCAAAAGCTTTATTTGTCAGAATGTTCCAACTTGAAAGAACTACCTTCATCTCTTGGCCAATTGAATGCACTCCAAAAGCTTTATTTGTCAGAATGTTCCAACTTGAAAGAACTACCTTCATCTATTGGCCAATTGAATGCACTCCAAAAGCTTGATTTGTCAGAATGTTCCAACTTGAAAGAATTACCTTCATCTATTGGTCAATTGAATGCACTCCAAGAGCTTGGTTTGTCAAAATGTTCCAACTTGAAAGAACTACCTTCATGTATTGGCCAATTGAATGCACTCCAAAAGCTTTATTTGTCAGAATGTTCCGAGTTGAAACAACTACCTTCATCTCTTGGCCAATTGAATGCACTCCAAAAGCTTTATTTGTCAGAATGTTCCCACTTGAAAGAATTACCTTCATCTATTGGCCAATTGAATGCACTCCAAAAGTTTGATTTGTCAAAATGTTCCAACTTGAAAGAATTACCTTCATCTATTGGCCATTTGAATGCATTCCAAAAGATTAATTTGTCAGAATGTTCCAACTTGAAAGAACTACCTTCATCTATTGGCCAATTGAATGCACTTCAAGAACTTGATTTGTCAAGGTGTTCTAGCTTGAAAGAACTACCTTCATCTATTGATCAATTGAATGCACTCCAAAAGCTTTATTTGTCAGAATGTTCCAACTTGAAAGAACTACCTTCATCTCTTGGCCAATTGAATGCACTCCAAAAGCTTTATTTGTCAGAATGTTCCAACTTGAAAGAACTACCTTCATCTATTGGCCAATTGAATGCACTCCAAAAGCTTGATTTGTCAAAATGTTCCAACTTGAAAGAACTACCTTCATCTATTGGCCAATTGAATGCACTTTGAGTGTTTTATTTGTATGAATGTTCCGAGTTGAAAAAACTACCTTCAGTTATTGGCCAATTGAATGCACTCTAGGAGCTTGATTTCTCACAATGGTCCAACTTGAAAGAACTACCTTCATCTATTGGCCAATTAAATACACTCCAAGTGCTTTATTTGTTTGAATGTTCCAACTTGAAAGAACTACCTTCATCTCTTGGCCAATTGAATGCACTCCAAGAGCTTGTTTTGTCAAAATGTTCCAACTTGAAAGAATTACCTTCATGTATTGGCCAATTGAATGCACTCCAAAAGCTTTATTTGTCAGAATGTTCCGAGTTGAAAAAACTACCTTCATCTATTGGCCAATTGAATGCACTCCAATGGCTTGATTTCTCACAATGTTCCAACTTGAAAGAACTACCTTCATCTATTGGCCAATTGAATGCACTCCAATGGCTTGATTTCTCACAATGTTCCAACTTGAAAGAACTACCTTCATCTATTGGCCAATTGAATGCACTCCAAGTGTTTTATTTATCAGAATGTTCCAACTTGAAAGAATTACCTTCATCTATTGGCCAATTGAATGCACTCCAAAAGCTTGATTTGTCAAAATGTTCCAACTTGAAAGAATTACCTTCATCTATTGGCCATTTGAATGCACTCCAAAAGATTAATTTGTTAGGGTGTTCCAACTTGAAAGAACTACCTTCATCTATTAGCCAATTAAATGCATTCCAAGAGCTTGATTTGTCAAGTTGTTCCAAGTTGAAAGAACTACCTTCATCTATTGGCCAATTGAATGCACTCCAAAAGTTTTATTTGTTAAGGTGTTCTGAGTTGAAAAAACTACCTTCATCTATTGGCCAATTGAATGCACTCCAAAAGCTTGATTTGTCATGGTGTTCTGAGTTGAAAGAACTACCTTCGTCTATTGGCAAATTGAATGCACTCCAAAAGCTTGTTTTGTTAGAATGTTCCAACTTGAAGGAACTACCTTTGTCTATTGGCCAATTGAATGCAATCCAAAAACTTGTTTTGTCAGGGTGTTCCAACTTGAAAGAACTACCTTCATCTATTGGCCAATTGAATGCACTCCAAGAGCTTTATTTGTCAGAATGTTACAAGTTGAAAAAACTACCTTCATCTATTGGCCATTTGAATGCACTCCAAAATCTTTGTTTGTTAAGGTGTTCCGAGTTGAAGGAACTACCTTCATCTATTGATCAATTGAATGCACTGCAAAAGCTTATTTTGTCAGGGTGTTCCAACTTGAAGGAACTACCTTCATCTATTGGCCAATTGGATGCACTCCAAAAGCTTTATTTGTCAGAGTGTTCCAACTTGAAAGAACTACCTTCATCTATTGGCCAATTGAATGCACTTCAAGAACTTGATTTGTCAAGGTGTTCTAGCTTGAAAGAACTACCTTCATCTATTGATCAATTAAATGCACTCCAAAAGCTTTATTTATATGATTGTCCTAACTTGAAAAATTACCTTCATCTATTGACTAATTGAAAGTATTTGGAAGTTTTATTTGTAGAAGTGCGCCAACTTGAAAGAAATATCTTCATGTATTGGCCAATTAAATGTAATCGAAAAGTTTGATTTGTTAAGGTGGTCCAACTTGAAAGAACTACATTTATTTATTAGCCAATTGAACGCACTCTAAGAGCTTTATTTGTATGAGTGCCCCAACTTGAAAAAACTACTTTCATCTATTGGTCGATTAAATGCACTCAAAATCTTTATTTATAAAAAATTTCCAATTGAAAACATTGTGAAAGAAAAACATTCATCTATGGGCAAATTGAATGCACTCAAAGTGCTTCATTTGTTAGAGTGTTCCAATTTGAAATAATTACTTTCATCTATTGACCAATTGAGTACATTCCAAAAGCTTCATATGTTAGGGTGTTCCAACTTGAAAAAACTACTTTCATCTATTAATCATTGAACGGACTTGAAAATCTTGATTTGTGTGAATGCTTCAACTTGCAAGAATTATTTACATGTACATTGGCTAATTAAATGCACTCCAAAAGTTTTAATTGTGGGAATGTATGAATTGTAACAATTACTTATGTTTATTGGCCACTTTAATGCATTAAGGAACTTAAATTGTTAAGGTCTTTCAATTTGAGATAATTACCTTCATCTATTACCAATTGAATCACTAATAGAAAAGCCCTTTTTTCAACCAACCCACCTTTGACTTGACATCATCTTTGACTATGTTTCAATTGGATTTTTTTTAATATTTAAAAAAATTATTCACAATTGCGAAGTAAATTGAACTGCCTACTCTTTTGGTGGACAAATGAAGGCATGTCCCAACTAATTTGGAGCTCATGGAATATTTTTAGCACCCACATTGACTTGGAAAATTACATAGTCTATAGTCAAGCCTCCCAAGGTGGCGTGTCAACTAAAAAAGTCCCATGTTCAACTACTTTGATCAATCACAAAACATAGTGATGGATGATTAATCACACATGGATGGATGACATTGAGATTGGGACTAATGTCTTCGTTGCAAGTGCACAACAAGATTGTTTTTTGACTACAACTACAATTTGAAAGGTAAAAAACAAAGGTTGGGCACTCTTACATATTATGTCAACACCTCAATTGCAAGTGCTACTTAGTAAACATGACAACAACCATTATGCCATGCTCTATAAACATTGGTATGCATTGTTCTAGTTTTAAAAAACAAATATTGATTAAGGTTGTCAAAGCTAACAAAGCCACAATGATGAAAATATGGTCCTTCTCTTTGAAAGATCCAAACAATTAGATTTTGAAAACTATCAAGTTAATTAATGATTTGTCACAAACACTTCCTAGGTTCCATGATAGATTGTGGGCAAAAATGATTCAACTTTCAAGAAAGCATTATTCACATCAGGATGTGACCTTTCACCCAACTCCTTATTAAAAGAAATTTGGCATTGAGAAAAAATATAATAACACCAATTTTGTTTATACTTCAATGCATGAAAAAAAAAATATGGACATGGATAGTTTGATGCCCAAGAAAAGAAAAGACCTTTTCGTTAGTAAAAACATTGTCACTAGTAAAAAAAAGACTAAAACATAACCAAATGATTTATGACTACATGCGACTAATTATCGTTTACAACTAACATTGGTTACATTTACAATTGAAAATCATATCACACATTTTTGGTCACATTTATGACTATGTTGCAACTATTTATAAGTTTTTCATTCTTCCAATGGGATGACTTTTCACATTATTTTCATTTTAAAAGGCCTTTGTATGGCCCAGTAATTGCAAAAGTGCCAAAAAATGATAACTAATTATTTATTTATACATTAAGTTATGTATGTTACTAATTTTGTATAAGGTAAGTCATGTGTTTTATGTTATGGTAACTAATAATTATGTATAGTAAACTTTATGTATACATTATGTATTCCATATTCATAATGGTGTATATATGTATTATTCTTGTAAATTAATTAGGCATGGTTTGAAAAAATTATTATTGTATATTAGCCTCATATTAAGGTATATGTAAAGGTGGTAATTCATCAATCATCCATAGGTGTATAAAAAGTACAATAATTGTTGTATAATTATTATAATTAAATTAACTATTAATTTTAAATAATTAATTTTAAATAATCAGATTATTTAAAACTTAAATTTTATAATTAAAATCCATATTTAATATTTTTACACTAATCATAATGTAATTCAAGTAATTGATGTAATTATCATCATTACTATAAAGTTAAAATATCTCTTATTTATACTTACTTTTTTATAGTAAATAATTATTCTTCCAACATAAAAATTTACCCTAATTATCAAATTTTTTACAATGTTAAAAATTCATTAAATTTTATATAATATGTAATTTCACTTATAATATGTAATATTGATCATTATAATTAAAATTTACAATCCTTATGGTAATTTTACTATAATGTGAATAATTCATGTACTTATTGTAATTAAATTAAATTAAATTAAATTATATAAATTAAATTTATTTATAAATTAAATTACTTATTTATAGTTAAAATTTATCAACACTATAAAATATTCACATTAATTATCTATATTTTTACAATAATAATAATTAATTGCTGCAATTATAATAATTTAATGAAAGTTCATGAATATATGTTTGGTGTATATTTTTTGAATTTCATGATTATGTGCATATTTTTATTCAAATTGGCAATTTAAATTTGTAATTTGTTTTGTCACATTGATGATTTCACCATATGTTTATGACATTTGAATAGAATACAACATGTAGAAAATCAAATGTGATGAAAAAATGAGCCACCCTATCTTGCAACTACCCCACATGTCATCTTTGTGGATTGTGATTTAGTTGCAATAATTTATGGACGGCCTCCTTTGAACTTGCCTATTACCCTTGGTGTATAGGAGAATACACACAACTTTGTCCAATTGTGTTGTTCATTTTTGTAACTCCATTTTATTTCAAATTGGTGTGCAATTTGGGGTTTAAAACTAAATTCCAAGGATGTTCAAGGAAGGGTGGGCATGTAAATAAAAGCGAATATGGTACAATCACTCCCAATGGAAACACCCAACATTTCATTTTCAAATGTGTGAAACACACTTTTGAATACATTTTGTTGTCTACATGTTTATGTTATTTATTTCCATTCATTTGTGTGTTTTTTTTCAAGATCTATGGTCTTCAACAATCAATTATCCATTGTTATCTTTTAGTCCTTAATCTTGATGCACATGAATGAATCTACTTCATTGAGTCTTAATGTCCTTTTCAATATCATCCTTAATGAATTTTTTACATACACATGATCAAGATTAATTAGTGCACCTTCATAATTTTTGTCACAAGAGGTGTCAAACCACTAACTCTTTTAGGAACCAAGGTGTGGTTTCAAGAATTTAGAATCGTTAATAAGTCCTAGTACAAGACCTTATAATTTTCCAAAATATAAGAAATATTGGAAGGAAATTAATTAAATTTTTTTGAATTGGGAATATGAGTCCTTGATTTTATAGGAACATTTATTACCTAATAGTTTTTACAAAATTGAATCCATGATTTAGGATCTTCAATTCTTCATTAAGACATGCAATCTTGTGTGAGGAATTGGATTATTGGGTTACGTCTCCACTTTTGTTTTATGAAACCCTATCTTGCATATTGAGCTTAATTAAGTCTTATATTTTAATTTTCAATCCTACTTCAAAAATGTGGATCCTATACTAAGAATATTATATTGAGGAAAATGCATTCCATTTTCTTATCATTGTATTAGTAGGGAAAATAAGAAACATCATTGGAAATACAATAGAAAGCTTGACATTAAAAATGTTTCAACATTTGTTTCCAAGGTTTTACAAGACTTGACCTACATCTTGCCAAAACAAAACAGAACAAAAGAGGACGGTAGGGTAATGTTTCAAGAACTTTTACCACATTCATCAGTAGGTGAAACTTTCATTCCAATTGGCATAAACACAAGAAATCATGACAAGCTATCCAATGTCGCATGTGAGTACATTTCAACAAACTAATGATAATTCTTGAACACTTGCACATGGAGCAATGAACACTCCCATTTCAACTATTGAATCATGTGATCATTTACCAAAACCTAGTTTATTGGCCCAAATGCCCCAACAATGCATATATTGGCTATATTTCATTTAAAATTTGGTGTATGATGCATATGTGGAGTTTCTATAATAAAAGGTTTCGCCCTAAAAAGTGAAGGTGCCAATATATACTATGTAGGTGATGGTCATTGTTCCTTTTAAGGAATTTTTGTTTCTAATAAAAATAATTATCATCCCTATGAAGATCTAGCCAAAATTGGTTAGAAACCAAATATGAAATACAAATCTTCAATCACTTTCTAATATTTTTGACTACACACTCAAAATCAAATATTAGAATGGTGATTTTTATTATGTTTTTTCTCCACTTATAGTCCTTGAAAACCTCCAATATTTATCTATGAAAGAAAGTAACTTATTTGATTTGTTTGTCACATTGAAATCTCCCAAACCATGGTGCATCTTGTCATGTTTTTGGTGTCATTGGCAAGTTTTCAATGAATAAAGGTGTATCAAGTTGGTTTCATAATGTTTCAACTTATAATGAAGAAGTTGTTGAAAACTCATTTAAGTAAAAAAAATTATAATGGAATTTGGGCACACTTTTGTTATTGTTAGAAACTCTCAATTCATAGGATTTAATGAAGGTGTTTGGATTTGCATAAATTCAATGGCATTTGTGAAAAATATTGAATTTTGAATAGTTTGTTTGTTCGAAATTCAATTAAATTACAAAAAAATGGTTTTGGAAGGAAGAAATGGGTAACCAATTCACATTTAGGCCAATGACATAGTCTACACCAATACATTTGAATGATAATCTTTCATCAACGGTCATTGTGGAAGAAGTAATGGCTAAACTTCTCAAAAAATTTAGGTATGAAAAATGAGACTACCTTAAGAAGGGGAATGGAACCTTGGGACTTAACAATAACATATTTCCATGTTATTAAATTTTTGCCTTCGTTTTACATGCAAAGGGTGTCAATTATAGTGTGCATAAATAACCTTTATTTTGAGGTGTGTTATTATTATAGGTGAAGGTTTGTTTAAGCTATGCATTCTTTCAGGTGTTCTTTCTTGTTAACAAATATGAGATCTAATCAAGTGCAAACATAAATCTTTATTGAAAGGAAACTAAAACATGATGCTCACAACATGGAACATAACATCAAAAACTCCTCAAGGCTCTTGTCACATGAAATACACAAACTTGTGCAATGAAAAAAAAAAGTCAAACCAACAACACCAAAATATTTAATTAAAAGATCAAATCACAAATAACCAAAGTAATATAAGTAAAGAAAGTAATTCAACCCATAGCTTGTATGTACCTAAAGCCTTTGTGAAAATGTCAACAACTTGATCTTTGGTATTAATATGAATAAGGTTAATTTTTGTTGTTAATTATTTTTTTTAATAAAATGGTAATGCACGTTAATGTGATTTGTCCTAGCATGATAGATTGGTTTGTTAGCAAGTAGTATGCTACTGATGTTATCACAATAAATGACAACAAGAGCATCCATTGATTGTCCCAAATCTAAAAATAATTTTTATAACCAAATTACTTCACATGCAACAATTGTTGGGCTTTTCTATTCTGCCTCCATGCTTGATAGTGTAACTCTTGGTTGTTTCTTACTACTCCAACTAACAACACTTCTAAATGAAAACATGAAACCATTGGTTGATTTTTTATTTGAAACATTGCCAACCCAATTAACATTTGTGCATCCATATACTTGTAACTGGCTCTTGGCGGCATAATCTTGGATCCTCCTATGGCAAAAAAAACATTGAACTTAAAAACAATTAAAAGAAGAGACCTATGACTTGAACAGGCATTTCCAAGATACACATGTAGTAAAGCTACCATGGCTAGGCAAAAAATATCCTAGGTTTTAATGGGAAAGTTGCAAGGTGTGCATTCATATTGAAGGTAAATATAAGCTCATTATTCCCAAATTAGATTATCTATGGAAACATGCAAGTCATTGTAAGGCTTTGGAAGCCATGTTAAGGGTGAAAAAAATATAACATTGTTTCAATGAAAAGTTAAATTTTGCCCCAACTTGGTCTTAAAACAACGTTGCAACACGTCATTCATGGTGTAATTTAGATTAACAAGAAGAAAAAACTTGTCCAATTTACTTTGATTTTTCATTTGCTTAGTCATGTCTACCCTGAGATAGAATATATAACAATGTAAAAGTTGTTTGTGCAATTGAATGTTCTTAATAATCCCATGAAAGATGTTGTTGTAGGTTAGTTGGGGTAGGTTGTGGGATGGTAGATTGTAGTGCAACCAAGTTTTAAAAAGAATTCAAAGTGTTGTGGGAGGAGGTAGGTTTGTTTATTTAAGTGCAAACAAAGTGATTATAATTGATAATTAATCAAGTGGATATTAGTTCATGTATATGTGATGTAGGCATGGAGAAGAATGCACGTCCTTTTCACTCTTCAACATGTTGTTGAAGGTGGTAATGTAAACAACTTGACCCTTTTCATTGCCCAATTTTATATGTAGCAAATAAGGTTAACTAAAGAGGAGCTAGGTGAAAGGCTCATTTGTTTTGGTGCAAATGGAGTCTCCTTTTCAAGGTGACCACGCTAGAATGACATCACAATTAAAGGATAAACATGTTCCCTACACAATGGAGTAGCATTTTATGGCCCATAAAATGAAGCTTGTTGTGCAAGCTTGCCAATGAAGTTTGTGAAGTTTGTTTAGCTTGCCAATGATGACCAAGTTGGAAGATTTGTTCCATTCATTATAATCCTAATTCTCAAGCTCCCTTAAGCAGCATTTGGAATCCAATGAAATTGTTAAAATTGTAGAAACAACATGACTTAAGATTTTGAAAAATGTCAAGACTTAATGGATTTCAATATTGGAGCTTTTGAACCAAATCATGGTAAAATACAAGATTTTGATTGTAAAAATGTCATTGGACAACCCTTTAATTGCTTAAGCAAGGTTGAATTTTGACATTTTTTGTGACATTCACACATTATTAGCCTTGTCTTGTTTGTTGCCATTGTTGGAGGTACTCAATGTTTTGATCAAATTTACTTAAGGAAAGGATGTCTTTGTTTGTGATTTTGCGACAATCATAAAAAATTGTCAAGTTGATCTCTTCATGATGTATTTTGATTCTACAATTGGTTACCAACATGAACATTTCCAAGTCTTTTGTGATGTTGTGGACAACAATTTTGTGACAATCCCAAAATTGGGTTACCAACATCAACATTGGTGCAAAAACCCTTGCATTTTGAATCATTGGTCATTCATATTAGGCTCACATTTTCAATGTAGTTGTTGGGGCTAATCAACCAATGTGCAAGGATATTTCTTGGTATCCATTGCACAAGTGAAAGTTCAATGTTTTGTTACTGGTGACATGCTTATTTCAAAATTGAATAGGTGCTTTGTGGATTTTAAATTAATGAATGCCCTTGGCATTGTATATCCACAATTTTGGATGGAACTTGATGTTGGTTTTTGTTTCTCCTTGCATATTAATGTTATCAAAAAACATTGTTATGAATTGAAAAGGTTAATTCTTCATTGGATTAAGTTGTAGAACTTCTAAATGCTAACTTGAACTTGTAATAATCCATGTTTACATTCACTATGAAGGCACAAGCACTCAAGGCCATAACTAATCCTTTCGATACAAGTATATAGACAAAGTTGTGGGTGACAATTAGCAACAATGTCTTGACTCAACAATTAAGCGAGTATATGAAGTTGGCTAACATACCCATTGTTTCAATGCTTGGATATATGAAAAATGAATGCACTTTTTCCACTTTTGCATTCATGAAAAACAAACCATGCAATCAATTGGGGTAGCACTTGGACATAATTGTTTCCATGTTTACATATGAGTTACTTATTCAGAAGTTCTTTGTTCAAGATAATTTCCCTTATCAAGAGGCTATTACAAGTTGAAAAGATCACAAAGTGTGGATTGGTGCTATCATTTAAGATCTTGTCTTCATTGGATTTTGGTGGCATTGTCTTCTTTGTTTCCATGATCTAGACAAGCATGTTGATTATGTATATTTCATCATGAGTTTTACTAACATTTGGGTGTGGTGGGTGGGACTTTGATTGCATTGGGGAAAAAATGATATTAAACTAGGGTCCAACTTCACTTCAAAATATTAGTGTTCTCTAGCTATACAATTTCAATGCTACTTTATGTGTTTCACTTTTGTCAAATTATTCCTTTGTTATGAACAATGTAGCCACATTTATTGGATTGGTTTTCGTATGGTTGCCAATTGGACTTAATTTTTAAAAAATGAATCACCACTTGGACTTATTTTCAAAAAGTCATGTATGCAAAAAAATGAGTCAACAAGTGACCTAGTAACCACCTATTCCTATACCAAAAACACAATAGGAACCACTTAGGCACATAAGAGGACGAAATGGTTGCTGAGTTTGGGCATATTTTGCAAGCTTATATGGCTTTAAAACTCTGCCACACCATGAAGCCAGCAGAACAAGAACTCACATCGTCACTGCAAGTTCAATGCCAGCAAGTAACAGCACCATTGCAACTTCTCTGCATCAACAGGCACATGATTGTGTCTAAGAATCAGACACTAAAGATGCCATACAGCCCAGGGCATGCATGGTCTGTTTATATCATTTTCTTCCCTTGAATCAGACTGCCTTGTGATCTAGTGTTCAGTCTGTTGTATAAAGATCCCTTCTGGAGCTTCCTGGTGTGGTTTGTAGTTCAGCGCAAGCTGCAGATGGTGCATGCACATTGCATTGCATTCATTCACTCAGTGCAGACCTTGCATCATCAATAGTTGCACTTGCCACAGCAACAACAGCATGGGAAGAGAGGAACTCTCAGATCTTGCATCAGTTGCAAGTGCATCACTGACAGCAGAATTAGGGAAAGGACCAAAAATTGGTTGAATTACCATGGGGTGCTTTACCTCCAAATAATTTTGACAGGAAAGTGCTAGTTAGGTGGATGGCAAGGACTTGGAACTGTCTGGTGCTTCCCCCACCACACGCACCAGTTGCGTGTACTTTTAACAAAGGTGGCCAATACTGCAGGATATATCAAGGGTCACAGTGAATGCACACTGGAATTGAAACTGAGCACTTCAAGCTTCTATTGGGTGCTTGACATCTTGACTTGAGGAGAGCAGTAGGTTCCAGAATGCAATTGGAAGAGCAGGCTGGATGCTCGATATCTTGACTTGAGGAGAGCAATAGGTTGCAGACTGTAATGGGCAGAGCAGGCCTTTGATCTCAAAGTACCTAGATGATGAGTAAAGTCGAATCAAGGAGGTGCAGTCGGCATTGTCAGCTGCCCAGCTGCTAGAACTGTCAATTCTTTCCACACTTACATTAGGTGTAGAGGAATCAAGCAGAGTCACAGCTAATACTGTGTAAATTTAGGAAAGGCTACTGTTCAAGACATAAAACTAGCCACCTTAGACCAACTCAGCCTCCACGACTACTTTGACCCTTTACATAAGCACATGACATAAACCTGACATGCTCTTGGATCCTGGGAACTCAAGTCAGTTTTACTTTTCACTGGAACGGAAATATATGAATCCAGCTCTGCAATTTGCACCTGCTGGATTTAGGAATTGCCCACAGTGGAAATGCAGTTTGAAACAGCCCTGTAAAAACAAAGTTACATGTACAATTGCCCTTGACATTAAGGGGAGGAGCAATCAGGAGTGGGCCACATCATATCTAAACAGCTCTGGAATTCCTAACAGACTAAACATCATCCTCCACGTCTCAACTTCCTGGAGGTCAACATCCAACACTGCTGTATGCAGTAGGCCTCAGGTTAGATTGGTCTAAACATCATCCTCCTCCAGATCTCCACTTCCTGGAAGGTCAAAATCAGACATTGGTGTAGAAGCTTGTGGTGACAAGAATTGGTATTTTGGTTCCATATAACAGAAGTACAAAGTGGCTGAAGAAACTTGAACAATAAGCAGAGAGGAAAACCTGAAGAGGATCACCTCTCATTTCATGCATCCTCTGTAAAGGGAAATTTCTGATGGACAACCATCATAACAAAGCTAAGAATAGTGGTCACTAAAGAAGATTGCCATAATCCAATTGGCATACTATGGCTGGAAGGTCATGAGCCCAGCTGTTAGGGCTTCTAGATTCTACCACTGTGAAACTAACAAAGTCCTACCAATCAATCTCAAAATTAGTCCAATGATCTATAGAAAGGTACTGTGGTTTGCAATCCAATTTCAATACCTTATAAGATTTTGGTCTCCAGTAATGAAAGAATTGAAGTCAAACTTTCAGATGTTGAGCCAGATCAATTTGAACATAAATCAGCTGAATTAATTAACCTATAATCCTTGGATAACTAAGGAGGAAGAGGCAGACTAACTAACCCAGGCTCTCCCTGACAAGCTCATAGGCAAGAAAACAAGCAGCATTAGCTGGGATGCTGCGGGCCATGGCAGGACTGAACCCACGGAACAGCCCCTTTACTCCTTCAGCTGCATACACCTTCCGGAAAGCATCCATGGTCCCACCATACTTGGGATTATGGTAGTCATCTACTTGTATCACACTCTTGATCACATCTGTTGGATACACAGATAGCCAGAACGCTGCACCTGCAACACCACCTGCAAGAATTTGTGATCCCTTCCCAAGATTTGAAGTATCTTTGCCTCCAGCAAGCATCTGCCTGACAGCTTCATAGACTCCAAACATGGCTGCATTCCCAGGTACCTGTGTGCATTTTCATATGAGCAGCCAGAAGGAGAAATTAACAAAGTTGAGAAGAGGAAAGAAGAAGGAACCCTAAAAACCAAAACTAGAGAGAAGCCATGAATTTCGCAGCAAATCTTTGTTGACATTGCATATTCCAGACCAGCCAATCCTTTTGTGATGTTGCTTGTTTTGCAAGGTTCAAGTTCTGAAGGAGAAACACGATTAGGGTTCGCATACAGCCTTTGCAAATTAGGGTTTCTATCCATTTCTGAGGACTGGCAGTCTTTTTGTGCTCTTGCAATGAATGGAAAGATCTGTGTAGTCAATTACCTCCCGCAGTAGAGTTGGGGTAAGTCCTTTGAATAAACCAAGCACCCCTCCTTCCGATCGCAACACCTGTCTTGCAACATCAAGAGGCCCACTGTATTGAGCCTGAGACAAGAGAGTCCCTGCTTGTGCCCCCCTTCCTCCTGCTGTTGCTGCTGCCACCGTTGCCCCAGCTAAGGCACTTTGTGCCTGCAGCTTGCATTTCACAAGCTCTGTGGGGCATGCCACAAAAGACACAGCAAATCCAGCTCCAGCACCAGCTATCACTTGCTGTGAAGCTGAGAGCCGTGATCCAGGAGGCGATTCTTCTCCTCTCAGCAATGCCTCCATCTGTCCTCTTGCGGCAAACAGAACTGCATTGGACACAGCCACTGTGGCAAGGGGTGCACCCATTCCTTTAAACAAGCCTTTGGGTCCTTCAGAAACTAGGGTTTTCTTCACAGCATCAATGGCACCGGAATATTTGGGGAGCTCTCCCGGCGATGGTCGCGGCTGACTTTGCAGTTTCACTTTGATGGTATCAAAGGGATGACCCACCAAAAGCTGTGCAGCTCCTGCCATCGTCCCTGCCAAGAGATCCTTGGCCACAGCTTCTGTTCCCATTACCGAGTTTTTTTTTTCTCTTCTACTTCTACTTCTTCTTCTTCTTCTGCTCCCTTTTGCCGCTGCCTCTGCTAGTCCACAGAGCTATTACATCTCGTGCTTGATTGATTTGGCACAACCGCTTCCAAATCAACTCCTACAACTCTTCTCTCTCTCTCTCTCTCTCTCAAATCTGTTGCACTTCCACACATCTAAAAAACACATATATATATCACAACTTCTTCTTCACTCCACTCTCCCCTAATCTCGACTACCCGCCACGTCTAAACCAAAAATAAATAAATAACAAGTTGAAACAATCATGTGAAATTCGCAATCATCTGACAAAAACAAACAAACCCAATTGCAATTAAAAAAAAAAGATTAAACACACACAACGATCAACAAATTGAGTACACAATCTATGAGTTATGTGTATGTGAAAGGCCACTCCACGTCAACGTAGGTTTTGTGCAAAATGAACGTGGGCCTAGCTTGCTCCTCGTGATTGACAGATTGCATACAAACCAGAAGAAAGAAAGCAGAAGAAGGCATCACTTTCTCTCAGCTACTAAGGCTTCCATCACCAATACTAACAACAAAAAAACTAACAACAACAAGCAGACAAACCAAAAATACACCGCAACTTACTTACTTACTTACTTACAAAAGCACTCAAGCAACACAGACACAGAAATTAGGGTTTAGAGCTCAAAAAAGTAAAAGTACCTACTAGTGTAGCCATGAGAGCATGACTCATAAAATTTTGTTTTATTGGGTTTGCCTACCAAGGCAAGGATATTGTGTTAAGATTCATTATAGAGTATAGTAGTAGCTTAAGGGTTTTTTATAGGCCCCTAGGTAGTAATAATAATAATAGGTCTATTTATTTTTATATGAGGATTTTTTAAACATGATTTTTTTTTAGCTTGTGTTGAAATTTGAGATTAGTTATTTTAGAGTTATAATAATAATATCTTGAAAGATTTTGGTTTCTTTTAGAGGATTTGTTTTTGGGGAAGATTAGGTGTATTTTTGCTATGGTGACTTATATTTGAGTTTTGCATAATTATTCTTCTTTTGCCTTACTAAGATAACTTTTTAATGTAAATGGCAAGGCCACAATGTGACACACAACCCTTGTTTATCATTTGATTATCACATGTGACTAGCTATTGAAAGGTGATGATGATGATGATATGAAAAGAAAATTCAATTTCTAAAAAAAGTTCGGTCATAGAATGGACATCCCAACCACAAACAAACAAAAAATCTAAAAATAATGAAAGAATAACAATCTATAGAAGAGCCTATGATATCCAAATAGATGTTGAAACAAATAGTGACATGTTATGGAAGGGGGAATCGAGGTCAAAAGATTATGTTTTTGCAACCAAATGGGGTGGGTGGGGTATAATTGCCTTCAAATGTCTTCTCCATCTATTGAATGAAGAAAAGCTCAAGATGTAACAAGGTTGATTAAGAATGCAACAATTTGGGAGAATTGATTTGAGAGAAATATTTTTCTAATGGTCACCAAAGTAGAATTGAAAGATTAGTTTTAAATCTTGAGTAAAAATCAATATGTTTACATAGGCGAGGATTTAAGTTGACCAATTGAATTACATCCACATAGGTGAATGTGAAGGCTTGATGGTTTCTTGTACTACATTTGTTGGCCTTGCCTTGGTAGGGTGGGATACAGTGTGTAGATTCATTATAGAATATAAATAGTTTCAAAGGAGTTTGGCCCTTACTTTGTCAATTGTTTTATCTGTAATTTATCATAATATTCAAGTAAGGATTTTTGGTTAAAAATCAATGTGGTTGACATCCATAAGAAGTTGGCAATTCTATGAACATGAAGCCAAATTTGATTGGGACTTGAATTACAAATCTTTAATTATCTTTCTACATTTTGGTTCAAAACAAAGTCTAGGAATCTGGGGTTTTTTTTGGAATGAAAACCTTCAAGTCCTATTAGTTTTAGAATTTCATTTTTTGAATCACTCTTTGGTGGGATTTTGCAAATGGAAAAATGTCTATCTCATCATGACTTTTACATGTCAAAAATGAAAAATCAAAACTCCCCATTTTACATTTTACTTGAAATGTGGGGAAAATGAATAATGATATATGTCATTTTTTTTAATATGCTTAACATAAATATTTTGTTCATGGCAAGCCCATTGCGTGGCACACATTGTGGTTTTTTGTTGTTGTGAATGAATAAATAGTTCAATGTCAAAGGGTTTGTTAGATTCCATTGGTAGCCAAATGTGAAAATAAGAGGACAAATGGAATTGTTAGACCTCGACCATTTTTTATTAATGACCATAATATGACTAGATAAAGGTATGAAGATTTTTATTTCTAAACCAAACAAGAATCAATAGTACATTGTTGGGTAGGTATGTGAGAATTTTTGAAGCCCAAAAGAAGTCCTAGAGATAACAACATTTTGGCATAATGTACATTTCAAGAATGAAACCAAAACCAAAAGGTGCACGAATTGGGTTGGGAAGTAGAAAATTTGTAAAGAAAGTGAAAAACAAAGAACATACATGTTGAAATAACTAGAGGTGAACAATGGCAAGGAATAGGAAAAGGTTTGTATGTTTTCCAATTGAAGAAGGAATTTTTGCATGTATAGATAGTAGTCAAATTCACAACACACAAGGTAATAAACTTTGCAAAGTGTTGAGAGGAGTGAATGTCATTATGTAAAGCAATAAAAGGGCGCTATGAATGATTTATGTCCTACAAGGAATCCATGGTTGTGATAATATTATGGTGAGACAATAATACTTTATCACACAATTCAATAGTGACATGAACATAAATTATGTGATTCCAATTTTCTTTTCAAAAAAGGGAATCATAAGCAAGAAAAATAAATGCAATATTGGAAGAATAATACATTGAACAATAATTTTCAATATAATTTAGAACAATTGGAAATTTTGATTAAATTATATGATTTTTCACAATAAATTACAATGGCTAACTCATAAGGAAGTTGCATAGAAAGTATCAAAGTGAAGCCTCCCATAGTTGATTTCTTGATGCTAAAGATACAATAATTTCAATGGAGTTTTGCACAACTTATAGATAAATGTATATAATTTCCAAAATAAATATTGAAAGCAAGGGACATAGAGCACATAGAAACAAGCATTAATTTGAAATATTTCTTTGAGTGTTTAGAATTGGAGTGTTCCACATACATTGTAAACAACGGCCACCCCAAAGAGTAGAAGAGGACACAACTTCTAGTGGACAAATTCATAATAGAAATATGAGGAAAGTGTTTTGGAAATGAAGAAAAGGGTGAGATTTATAGAGTTCGTGATAGAGCAAAAAAAAACACCATAGTTGGAACTAAAAAAAACAATTATGGTTGGAATGAGAAAATAAGAAGGCCAAAAGATGATGCCAATAACAAACACTTCCAAGAATAGTAACCTTTTATTTTAAAAATGAACTTGTTTTTGCAAGTACCTAAAGAGATAATTATAAAACAATTGATCGTAGAGGATTTATTTTTATTTTTTAGAAATAGTATATTTCATTTCTTGACATGGTGTAAGCTCCTAGAACCATGTTAAAACAAACAAGTGATAAAGAATGGAAATTTGTAAGCCTATTGGCTAGATTTTCAAAGTGAATATAGACATTTATTAATTGCAAGAGAAAACATTTTTATTTCCAATTCCATTTTTTCAATGGTGGATAAATGATTTTTGAAAGAAACTTTTTTCCTTTGCATTTTCCAAGGCATTAAAAAATCAAGATATAGGTTTTTTTTTTGTTGATAGTGATGAATGATGATTTCAAAAATGGTCATTTGTGCAATATTCTTTAATGATCACGAGTGAATTATAATTGTGTCAAGGTTTGGTAGGAGTGCAAGAAATTTCAATTAACAACGGAATTTTTAAAGATGGGCAATTTTTTTCCTTCTTGTAATGAAAAAAATGGATGTTCTATGTATGTTATGTGTGGTAATTCTTTGACTTCAAGAGAAATGACATTATGAAAAATAGTGGGGAATTTGTGCCATAGGTGAATTGATGGAGGAATACAAAATCCCATGTGACAGGTGACATGGGAAAATATTGATCTTAATATATAAAGATGTGTGAGTAGTTGTAGTGTAATTTTGAAGGATATGGCTTTTGGCCATTGGGTATGTGACATTTAAATGGACCCTAAATCTTAAAACCAAAAGCTTTATTAAAAAAAATTAATGATTTGTGCAAAAAGATAGAGCTAACAATAATCACCACTTTGGCTAGATCACCCAAAAGAAGAAGAAAAAAAAAAAAAACTAATTTTTTTTCAAAAGGTAGTCACAATATAATAGGATTGTTTTTCAATTATTTTTCATATTTGGTCTATAGTCAAATTGAGCTAAACCTAATTGTCTATGATCACCAATCTAGCTAATCACAAAATTGAGAAGAAAAAGAAAAAGAAAACCCTTACATTGGACTAAATTTTCTTATGCACAATCCAACGACCTATCAAAATTGAGACTTTTATTTTTTTAAACATCGGAGCTCATATGAGTTGGATTCACACCAACAAGAGTTAGTATGGATATTTTAGTTGCATTTTAACCCTCTAATGATTGGGGTTTAAATGACTAAAATCTAAGGACTAAATTAACCACCCTAATATTCATATTCTAGAGAGTATGGTCAGGTTAAATTAACTCTCTATGTTGAACCATTCACATCATCTATTTTATAATTCAAAATCAAAATAACACGATAATGAGTTGCCTTTTTTGTAATTCTAATGATGAGATATTTGAGCTGGTGGTGTAGGAGGGTTTTTGCATAATGTATTATTGTATGGTCTCCAAGTTGACAATTCTAGGTCGAAACTATTTTTCCTATTTAAAAATTTTTTTCTTCATATAATCACGTTTCAATGGTGAGTCGTGGCATATATGTGATAATCAAATAATAAACAAAACAAAATTTTATGAGTCATGCTCTCATGTTGCATTACTTTTTTTTGAGTTTCCAAACCCTAATTTTTTATGTCTTTGTTTGAGAAGTTCCATTCCATAATCCAAATGATGTAGTAATGAGTTTATGTGTTGTAATTCCAAGGACAAAACATCATCATATGTGAGTAGGAAGGTTTTTGTGTAATCTAGTGTATGGTTTCTCATGAAATCCCTTTCTTCCAATTCAATGTCTTTTTTTCTTTGTCTGGTGTTATCAATAGGTTTCTTATGTTTTTAAATAGTTTGCTTCCGAAGCTCATCCACTATTCCTCCCTAGAGATCCAAATTGTCTACAAGTTTTGTGGTGTTATGCCATTATGTGTGCAAAACTACAAATGCCAAATGTATCATGTTCGTCATAGATAAGAGTTGTTTTAGAGGGTAGCCATACACCTTGGAAACCATGATCACCTTGTCACAAATGGTCCAGATAGGGATTTGTTACAAGAAATCAAGGTATTAATCCAAAACAAAGTTTTTCATACTCTTGATGGGAAGAATTTTACATCATTGTTTTGAATGGTAGCAAAATATTTAGGGTTCAACGCTTGTTCAATGAGGATAATGATGTTCCAGCGGAACATTTCAAAAATGAAAAACTCCGCCATGTGATGAACAAATTCGTTCATTTGTGTCTTTTAAACATTCAAAATTTGATTACATTTTCTAATCACAACCTTGGGACTAGAAGTTACATTGATAGCATACTTTTTTTCCACGAATCCTTAAGACTACATCTAGGATATATGTTTTCCTAGTTAAACTTCCAAATAAAAGGTTTTTATGGTTAAAGTGTTTGTCCACATAGTTGCAACAAGTGGATGTTGTGATGCAATTTTAGCCTAATGGTAATTTACAAAATGGTTGGGTTATGTTTGATCATGTCAATGATGATGAAGGTTGGATGACCATGGCATGCTATGTGTATGATCTTGTGTATGACAAAGTCCTAACCATTACCATTTGTGATATGTAATCAAAGGAGACAAATGTTCGATGCATGCCCTAAAGGAAGTTGAATGAGACCATACTTAAATGTTTATGTGTCAAACCTACTTTCAAGGGTTTTATGGCAGATAATGCACAAGCTAATTGGAATGCGGTGATAATCATTTATGGTATTAGAGATCCCATTTTGAGGATGCTCAACAAGGAAATGATTTGTTTGTTTCATAGGATTCAATCATTAGACATACATACTAAACATTTGATCATTCTTAATTTCCAAGAACAACACAAGGCTCTATTTTGAATATATAAAAACCAAGTCTTTGGAGGAAGTGGATGTTAGGTATGCTCCAATTATTGCTTGAACAATTTGGGAAGAAAAATGGCTACTTTTATGTTGCAACCTTGAATGACAACTCACAAGTTTTTAAGTATAAAATATTATGGCATAGGCATTATTTGCAAGATGGTCGATTCAAATAGGAATGAACTTAGTTTATCCATAACAAATCAATTTGGGGACTTTATGCAAATGGCAACAATTATTGTTAAGGATGAACTCTAAATTTGCACAACAAACACCACACTTGGAGGGTGAAAAGGTTTTTGGATTCATGAAATGAAGGTTTGACGTATTGTGCGGGTCAAAAGGGGCTTTGAATGTTGCATTTTTTTCATTTGTGAATGGACATGACCTCAACTTAATTCAATGATGGTTCAACATATCATGTTGGTGAATTTAGGGGTACTCACAAATAGAAAAATAGAATTGAACACAAACACAAACTTGTTTAAAAAATAGAAAACAAAGAAAAACACACCCAAAAATAAAAGAAAGGGAGAAAAAATTCATTTGAAGAAGAACTTGAAAAAACTCTCCTCTTTGTTGTTCTTTTCTCTTGCTCAATCCTTGTAAACCCAAAGTAAAAACAATTTTTAAAAACCTTCAACTTATTTAAATCAATTAAGCACCTTTTCACACTAAGCTCCTTTCTTCCAAGCTCCTTTTCATAGCAAGTTCCTTCTTTCCAAGTGCCTATCCACAACAAACTTCCTCGAGCTCAAAACCACATCAACCTCCAACAATTTTCACCTCAATCTCAAGTAACTATGGCTAGATTGAATTGCCAAGGGAGGTGGGAGGAGTAGGGAGGAAAAGAGATAGGTGGGAAGGTAGAGGGTAAGATGGGTAGGTAAGAAGGATTGTTGGAGTCAAAGAAGTATGGGTGTAAAAAAAAAGCTCGGAAATCAACAAAAGGAACCTACTTCTAAAAAAATCAAGCAGTGCAAAATCACCACATTTGACTTATGTTTTCATGTTTTTTTGAGCCATGTTGGTTTGTTAACTTTGGGTTGCTATTGCATTCTTCAAAATATACACACATATCCATTTGCAACAACTATGCATTCTTTGATTATTTGTGGATGAAAATTTCTTTTTGTTACAACCAACATTGATGATGTTGTCAAGGTGTAGGTGAACATCATGTGATATGACTGGATACACTCATCTTGGTGAACACTCTCTAATATTTAAAAAAACCCTGCAATATCTTGGGATTTAAAGGTTTATGCACATGTAAATCATAACTCGCAACGACCTAAATTACATGAATTATTTGAAGTCCAAATAAAAACACATTATTTTTGTAGCGACATGAAATACATCAATTTTGATAGTTTTGAAATTTATTTAATAATATCCTTAAAATTTTATTGAAATGAATTTCACTAATCAATTATTGCAACATGTAAGGGGTGCTCTAAATATAAGTAAAACACAAATATACGAATTTTTTCCGAAACAAAAAATGATAATTATTTTTGGTGTCATAACATACATTGCAAATGCAACTTCATTGATAAATGGGACAAGAGTATACATTCTCTACTTGGCTTATCCATTGATAAACATACAATTGTGAACAATTGGTTTGATATTCAATTTATGATCATTGATGAAATGTCAATGGTAAGTTGCACCATACTTAATATAATGCATTTGAAATTTAAATAGTTAAATTCAAGGTCCAAATGAACCACTTTAACCACAATTGACGTTTGTTTTACATGTTTACAAGTTTCATAAATTAAAGATAAATGTTGAAATTGTGTGTTTTATTTGTGCTATGCCTTTTCTAATATATCAATGTAGTGGTTGAATAAGTTTGAAAGTAATCCAATGAATATGAAATTATATTTTAACATGTTAAATAAAGCTAGTAACCGATGATTTTCATGCTTAAAAAGCCATTGAAACAATATAAAAACATTGTTTAAGCACAATTGTTCAACATTGTTTTAGGACTTTTCAATCAATCTCATGTTGTCACATCATCGTGTAAGGACTAATCATATGAACTCAAGAGGGCACAATTAACTCCTATTACTTTCCTTTAACACATCAAACATATTACCATTTAAAAGGCTTAACATTATGTTCATAAGAGATTTTTATAATTTCCACCCATCATTGGTACGTCATTATTTTCAACAAACATTCAAACAATTTTTACATTCATAAATTTGACCTTAAAAAGATGTCATGGGTAAAAATATATTGGAGAACTACATTCACCTAAATAACATCTTATTAACAAAACAAATGCGACAAAACAAAAAACTTTCAATATGCAACTGCTGTACAAAACCTTCAAAATGGAAAATATATATATTCAAATTTCAACGTACTAACAACATGTTTATTCATTCATTTAAATGTCAATCTATTTGATCCATGGAGAACAAGGATTTTCATAGTTCCTCAAAATGAATTAAGAAACACAATCAATCATTAAATGATACATTAATAACTTAATAAAATCATAATAAAGATGTTATATTATAATGGTAATCAATGCTTACAAAAAACTTTGATACATAGTGACATCCAATACTTCATAAAACAAACCTATTTCCATTAGTAAAACCCAAATTTTAGCACAATTAAAAAAAATCATACAAGTTAATGAAATTCATGATGATTGAAAAAATATATCTTAAATTAAGAATTGCCAATGGAATTGTTGGTTATATTCAAAATATTTTAATCACAAAATCCCAACGGATTCAAAAAGATCATTTGATGCATCTCACTACTAACGTTATTGTTGCTATGGACAAAATTCATTCAAAAGTGTGACACTTTACAAAACATAACATCACTAGGCCTTCCCAAAAATGTCATACTAGTATTAGCCATATCAAGAACTTGTTAATATCATCAATACATAATGAAATCAAATATTTCCAAAACTTTTAGCATCAATATACGCCAATTACATCTTGCCTTCACGTTTGTCACACAAATTCCAAATCAAATACAAAATTTTATCAACTTATCATATTTTGAAACAATCACACAATGATGTATCAATTGACATGCATGACATATATGTAATATTATATGTTTACATTTCTTAGATGGATTCATAATTTGAAGGTGAATTTTTTACCAAAAACATTGGTGAACTTAAAAATTAATTTTTTTGTTAAAATGACAAAACCCTTTTCAAAACAAAATGTGAATTAAAATGATACACCCATCCAACATAACAATAACTGGACCAGCCTATCTCATATCAAAACCAATGAAAAAATTGAAATATCTACTGACTCAAAAAATGATCTTAATAATTATAATACGATTGATTATTGGCACGAGGATCTCCAATTGACTAAATGAGACAAAAATGTCTGTTTTAGCTTGAATGAAAGGTTAAGCAACCAACATTTAGAAGCCATTATGCAAATATTGTACATGAAAAATTACAAACATCCATCTATAAAGGAAGATAGTTTGTTTGTTTTGTTTTGTTTGTACTTTTGAAATCCACCAAACTCGAATGCTTCAGATTGTGTTCTTGGTGTCTTTGGAAAGCTTTCGAGGAGGAGGGTTGCATGGGCTTGGTTCCATCACATTTGGACTTGTGGTGCAAAAGTTCTTGAATATTGAATGATTTTTTCACTGAAAATTAAATTAAATCGTCACTAATGTTTTTGAAGGAATTTGGAATGTGCCTTTGGTGTTGGAAAGATCTTGATGAGCAGGATTTAGTGGAATTTATTCGGTAAGACTTGGATTCAGAATGCGGGAGATATTGATTTTTAAGTGAGTTCTGCTGATGAAAATTCAAATAAATTCCAAAAAACCAGGTTTTGGAAGGAAAAATCAGTTGAGATCGTTGTAACACTTGAATGTCTACCATTCAATTCAAGTAGAAGGAACTGTGATGTGCCTTTGGTGTTGTTGGAAAGATCTTGCAATGGGAGATAAGTATACCTTGCAAAATAAATGTCATATGTTGTTTCCACCTTACATTATAATGAGTCCACACTTGGGCCAACGGCACAGGTCAGACTAATTAGGATATGAATAACAAGTACACAATCATAGAAAACACATGTAAATTTGAACAAAAATGATCTCAACACATATTTATAAAAATCATTAAAAAATCAATGCAACAAGTAACCAGTTCATCATGTGATATCTGTTTCAAAGAGTGCAGTCATGACCTTCAAGAGTACTCAAAGTGACCAGGTGCCATTACTCCCCACAGATTTCATCAGCTCCTGATGATGGGTGTAGAAAAGTTATTAATCTGCTCAAAATCTTTTGCAAACAATGATACAAGAATCTGTACCCCAAGTTTCTGTAGCATTTCTGGACGGAACAGTAAGACTCAAGTCATTATGTTTGCTAACACACTATGGATTTCACCACAGTTATCACTCCAAGACTAGACTGCAAACGATGAATGAAGAGGGATCTCTTAGGCTCTCTCAAACAACTATGTGCACTGCCTTCAAATGTGTGAAAGATGGAAGGTTTCAGAGACTTCTGTAACCCACTGGAGCTTCAGATTAGTACATCTGGATTGCTTCTACAGCAAACACAAAGCCTTCTGCACATGAGTTCATGACTGAAACCTCAAGTTATTCAGAATAAACTAGGGTTCAATTGCAGTCTTCTACAAACCGCAGCTACTTTGCTTGCTTGGATCTCAACATCTAAAAACCAGAGGGAAAGCAGGAAAGCACCAGAGGGTTGTATCCATCACCAATGGAGGAACAATGCATATCAATGACAATCAAGAAAGGCAAGACCATTGCAGACTTGCAGAAGCAGCTTCTGGACTCACACATCCAGAGCTCCAAGCTCAAGCTTGAGTGTGTAATTGGTGTCATTGGCAGTAGGGCCTGAAAATTGGATAGGACCAGGGCACAAGTAAGAGTCTTCCACTGCCCATTGATCCCGCAGAGACACGAACTTCTTGAATGGAGCACCATCAAGCTCCACCATGGCCTTTTTAATCACTGGCTTAAATTTCCCTTTCCGGCGCTCCACATCCATGAGTTCTGTGAGAGCCGTTCCTCCAACAGTCCAATCTGTTGAAGGTGCTGTCAAATTACCTATGGATGCAATCAGACCTGTCTGTCCTGTGTGGAGAAGTGCACCGGCAGCAAATCCAAGGGCATAGCAGTAAGTGGCATCAAAGTTTGTGGGCATCCCACATCGACCTTCATACCCAAAGAAATGTGCTTGACCCTTGAAAGTGCCTGCAAAAGTCTCCTCATGCTTCCTTGCAAGAAGCTCAGTCTCAATCATTGAGATGAGCATCTTTTCTGTCTCAATTCTTGCAACCTGCACATTGCCATGGGGATCTCGCTCAAGCAAAAGCTCCTCCTGGATGTTATGGGGAAGGGAGACAAAAAGTGCTCGACATGGAGGGGTGAGTTTCTCCTTCCAATGTCCTGCTTCATCACACACACTAGTTGCGAGGATTTCATTGAGCTCAGCAATAAGATGTTGAATCTCTGGGATGAAGTCAATCAGCCCCTCGGGTATAAGAATCACACCATAATGCTTCCCCATAGCAGCCCTTTTGCAAACAACATCTGCAATCGTGTTGGTCACCTGCCTCAATGTCTGCTTATGGGCATTGACCTCCTCACCAATGACTGCAACATTGGGATGCGTCTGGAGAGCACATTCAAGAGTGATGTGTGATGCTGCTCGACCCATCAGCCTCACAAAGTGATAATACTTCCCAGTTGATCTTGCATCCACCATGATATTGCCAATCATCTCGGAGTAAATCTTGCAGGCAGTGTCAAATCCAAAGCTTATTGGCACATGGCTGCTTTTCAGATCTCCATCGATGGTTTTAGGGCAACCAATGACATGAGCTTTCAGATTCCTGGACCTGAAATACTCTGCCAAGAGCGCAGCATTGGTGTTAGAGTCATCACCTCCTATTACTACCAATCCATCCAGGTCCAGAGTCTTGACGGTCTGCTCTGCTTGCAGGAACTGCTCCGGAGTCTCGATCTTGTCTCTTCCACTGCAAATGATGTCGAAACCCCCCTGGTTCCTAAAGGGGAACAGGAACTCTTCCGTGATGACCACCACTTTGTTCCTCATAATCCCTGCAGGACCTCCTCTGAATCCATACAAGATGCTTCCCTTGGCATGCTCTTGAAGGTAATCAAAGATCCCCGCAATAACATTGTGACCACCCGGAGCTTGACCACCAGATAACACCACCCCGATCTTCAGCTTCTGGTCCGCGTTATACGCTGCTCTTTCACAAGGTCTCAGTTGCACTGAAGGTTGACCAAAGAGACACGGGAAAAGCTTCTCGATCTCTGCGGCGTTGCCAGCAGCCGACGAAGGCGGCCCATGAGAGATCCTGAAGTTAGAATGAAACACAGATGGCAGAGGCGGTTTGTGCTCTAACCTGCTCCCTTGAACAGGACTGTAAGAAGAAATGTCACGCACCACTGCTCCCTCTGCTGTCTTCTTTGGGCCTCCTGCCTCAGCTCCATTGGCAACCGTCCCCATTATCGTCATCAAATCGACTGCACACGGAAGAACACCCCCGAAAAAACCACAAAAAGATGATAACCTGTCAAGCGAAAGAATCAACCAAAAGGAAAGAAAACATTCTGGATTCAACAACTTTGTACAGAGATGGAACTAAAGGAAAGAAACTGATGATGAATGCTCACCGAAGTTCCCCGCTCCAAACCACGAAAATGGAAGGGAAAAAAAGAGAGAAAAAAACAGCAGGAAAGCAAGCTACTGAGATTTCACCTCCTGTCTGTCTCTGGCGCAACAATGTGTGGGAGAAGAAAGCGAGAATCGGAAAACACGGGGCAGAAACAAACAAACAAACAGAATAGAAAAACACGTCGTTTTCTTCGGTCGTTGCAAGTTGCCAAAAACAGAGACACGATGAAGACGACGACCAAATTACACTGTGGCAAGATAGGAATGCTTACCCTGCACAGACGGACACGATCCTCCCAATCCACGTCTCTTCCGAGATCGACGGCTCCACAAGTCATGACACCTACCCTAATCTCTTTGCCATAGTAACCTACCAGGTTGTTTTTTATTAAATTTTAAATTTTTTACAAAAGAAATTTCCAAAACTTTCCCAATTATGTTTTTTTCGAAAAAAATTACCAGATTTGTTGAAAAAAATTCACTATGCTATACTGCTTTTAAAAAATCCCTTTAAAAAAAATAAAAAATCCATGAATACAAATAAGTGCATGGTGTCTATAGGGCCCTTAAGGCGTACCTATTTGAGGCATATTCACTTGAATATACCATTAGGTCGGGTTCTCTTGGTTTTCTGAAAACTTGGGGCCTCAAAGAGCCCACCCACTTTGGGAGGAGGCCCCAACTTTGGGTACCCTTGGGGGCCTTTGGTAGGGGGCTCTAGCTCACAACTTTGGTAATGATTATATGATGCCTTGGGTAGGTCAGGTCTGACAACTTTCGTGAATGATTATGAGGGGCCTTGAAAGCAATGAATGTAGGAAGTAGTAGGAAAGCCATGCACATGGAGTGGAACTTAATGGGAACTCTAGTAGCACATCATGATGGGAACGTGAGAATAAAAGATGGGAACATCCTTATAATACTCAATTTTATGGTTTTTTTTTTAATGTGAACAAAAAGGTGGTATGATTATTCACCAAAGACGTTTGTGTTCATAGTGTTTTTGTTTTGATTTCAATCTACAAAAAACATGGATTTAAAAAAAATAAAAAATTTCCACCCTTAAAACTTCAAATGGGAAGATGATGATAACTAGAAGTGCTTCTTGAGCTTCATTCTTCTTTTTATTTTCAAATTTCTTTAGAGCAAAGGGAAAATTAAAATTTTGTGCAATGGATTCCCTGAATGTGTTTTTGTTGTGCAACAATTGTGTGCCATTTGCAACCTCACTTCATGTTCATATTTTTTTGTTGAGCTTTACTCGTATGGTATGTGGAGTGTGAAATGCGTGGTAACCTTTTGCTATGTATAGTGATTTACTATAGGTAGCAGGTTCCACCTAGGAATTTGGTGATTGTTGTTCCATGAGGTGACCACGGAATTGAGCGCCATTCATTCACAAAGTAGTGACCATCGCCTTCGTCATGAATAGCAGTGACTTTGAGCTGCGCTCAAACTTCATCAGCTCCTGGTGGTGTGTGTAGATCTTTGAGCTGCCATGGTCACAGACTTCATCAGCTCCTAATGGTGGATGTAGATCAGTACATAATAATCTGCTTAAAGTTTTCAGCAAACCATCATATGAACATCTGCATCCTGAGTTGCTGTCCCGTCTCTGGAAGCAATGGGCGGACTCAGTCATGATGTTGGATAGCACTACAGAGACATTCAAAACTGCTATCAATCTTGCATTCACCACTGTTGCTCTTGGAGTTGTTACCAATAAATGAATGTCAACACTTTTTGCACTTTGGCTTGAACCCCTAAGGTCCAGATCTTCATGCACCAATTTGGATACATAACCAACAACAGAAACACACCACCTTGCAGTGCCCACATTGGCCACATTGGCCATCACCTCAACTTCTCTGTTTGGTGACACACTGTAACTGAATGACATCCATTTGTGTTGGGTGTCCAGTTGGTGATGCAGGAAAAAATGTGATAAGATAGGAGTACATTTGCAAAGGAAGGTTCTGTCAACCAGAAATTTGAGGATTGACTTCTGTTCGAATACCAGCTGGGCCTTCCATCATGTCCTGCCTAGCTAACTGCCGCAGTGCTAATGTAATAGGACCTGCTTTGCCTGCGGATATACCACAAAAGTTTCCATCAGATACAATAATCTTTTTTACGAAACATTATCATTCATGATCCAACCTGTCAGGACAGCTCTGGTTTAAATTCTAACATAAACATTACATCAACATGCTGGGAGGGGGAGATGGGCAAGGAGAGGCAGAGTTACCATTTCCTACAGGTTCGTCATCCCATGCAACAACAGGCACGATCATCAACCCACTTCCTATCAGCATCATTTCTGGAGCATCCTTGGCTTCTTCCAGACTAATTTTTTTCATCTCAATACCATTTAAACCTGGAACTGCACCATCTCTAATAAACTGTGGGACAAGCTCTAAAATTCGCCTGGCAGTGCATCCTGACAAGATTTTCTCAAAGGAGGGGACCAGCAGGTTTCCATCTTTGCTCACAAATGCCACATTCATGTTTTGGCACTCAGCTATGAAACCTTCATCATCCAGCCAAATGCCTGCATAGGCACCCCTTTCCTCTGCCTCCTTCAGAACCAAAGCATTTGGCAAGTAGTTGGTGCTCTTCATGGTGGCAAAATCTTGGGGCTTGATGGGCACAGAGGTTGTGATTACCTACAGATTGCCCAGCACTTTGTCAATAAAGATGTTGATTAGTTTTTCTTTCTGTGACAAAATTCTCCAAAAAATCTCTCTGTTATGGCAACTCTTCACACTCATAGCATGAGGCCTAAAGTAAGACCCACATGTCACATCTGAGGCAGATTGTGCCATCAGACCCCTGTGCAAGGGAAGTGGGAAAGTGTAAAAACAAAGAGACAGAAAGGAGGGATGAAATGGATGGAAGCAGGAAAGAAAAAGCACTGTGCTATCTCACATTCTCTTTCGGCCATGTACCACAGCACAGAGATAAATAAAGGGTTGTATTACCTTCACCCCACAATTGACCTTGTCATTGACATGGTTCTCATCCAACACAATTGCATAAAAAGTAGCCTGGTCACAACCTTTGGTAGAAAGTTCAAACCCTCCACGACCGCAGGACAACCAATAGCGCAGGAACCCATCTCTGCAATGTGCTGCTGCTACAGTTTGTAGCAAAATCTCTCTCATGGCTGCTCGGTCAACAGGAGGTGTGATCTTGGCTTTTGCTGCTGATCTCAAAAAGCGGTCCAGATGAGCATCCAGCTCATACAGATAGCTGAGAAAAAGATTGCCAAATTTGTCATCAAAGCTCATGCAGGCATATTCGATGAGCTACATCACATCACCAACTGAAGTAGGATATTCACTAAGGAAGAACATACCCGTTGATGAGTACAGCAGTATCAAAGACAGAATGACCTCTATGCACCATGTGATCATCCAGCGGTATCACCATGGCTGCCACATCTGTTGTAATGGCTCCCACCACACTTGAATACATGGAACGAAAAGCCCTGTATTTCCCAGCTTTTGATTCTTCCTGTAGTCTTGTCATAACCTGCAGCTCCAGGACTAGATGCCTCACACATCATTGTTGCCAAAGCTTCCTTCAAAAGTTTGAGAGAGACATCCAGCTAAAATGACCCGAGAAATGACAAATCTTTTGGAAATTCCTGATATCAGAATGACTGGAAAACCATCTCGACAGCTCCCCCATAACAAAGACCTAAAATCTCCCATAGCTTCCAGGCACACAAACTTCTAGGGAAACTGTCTGAATTCTGCAAGGCAATGGCCTTGCATTTAATCTCAACTGTAACAGAAAATTCAACAGACCTCAGAGAGTGTCAGCACTGGGATAATGCTATCTTGTGTTTGAGGTCCATTTTGTAGTTGCACAGTTCCTTCATCTGCCCTTACACAGACACAGACAGCATGTTTTCAATCCTCACAATTCCCTCATCCCTTTGATGCCATTGTTCAGGGCATCATTAGACGATTTTCAGATCTTCATAGAGAAAAAATGAGAACGGCACTCCGCAGCACATTCATGTGGCCAAAATAAATTAAAAGAAACGGGACTCCCACAGCACATTCTGGTGGCCAAAAGAGCTCAAAAGAAACGGGAGAATCCACAGAAAAGGATGGATAAGAAGAAGAAACAACTAGCGGAAGTGAAGACAGGAAGAAAGAAGCAACAAGATAAACCACGCTCAGACTCTTGCAGAACACCACACACTAGACAATAGAAAAAATTTCAGAAGAAAGATTGACGCAAACTACATCTTCTAGGAAAATTGCAATAACAAAAATAATACCAGGTCTTGCAGCCACGCCATTGCACGCAACAGAGTGCAGCGCCATCGCCATCGCCGCTCACGAACCACGCACCAGCAGCAACAGGAGGCAACAGTAGTGAGAGGCAACAAAGAGACGAAGAAGAGAGGAAGCGTTTCAACGAATGTGTTGTCTGCTCATGGATGAAAGTTTTGGAGTTGGTAATATGTTGGATGATAGTTAGTAGTGCTTATTTAATAGATAAATAATTATTAATTTTCTGTTTAAAATTGTTGGGTGATAGGCAGTGAAAAATATTTTTCAATTTTCTGATGTTGTGCCATTGGCTTAGAATCCCAAGAGGGATTTAACATTAAATGGACCCTAAACCCTAAACCCTATAAACAATTTTAAAAAAAAAGTTAAATATAAAATTCTACCAAATCAATTTGGGATGAATTGACATTTTGTGAGAAATTATTTATCAGTTATATTATAAAGGGTGTGCTCTCATTATTGGAATTTATTGGGTCTATTTTAATGACATTTGGGAACTTTTTCATCAAAAAAATGCAATAAAAGGGTGCATCTTCAGCGTTTAATGTTGGATGATATTATTGGTTTCATTATTTTTGGAAAAAGAAAATTCACTTTCAGTTGAGAGAATTTTGGGTAGATTTGACAAATTTTCCTCTTTCATAAATTGAAAGAAAAACAAAACTAAAAAATTAAAAAAAAATCCCAACTGAAATTGTTGGATGATATTTCAAATAAATGGTCATAAATTGTGCATCTACAGATGATAATGTTGGATGCTATTATTCGTTTAATTATTTTTGGTAAAAGAATTCACACTCAGTTGAAATTTTTGGGCAATTTTTAGAAATTTCCCCTTTTTTAATTTGAAAAAAAATTCCAAGCAAATTGATGAGCCTTCATACATTTGCTGCTCGACAATTTTTCTTTCTCATGCATTGTTCTGAATTTTTCACCTTCAAAAATCTAAAGGTGTTATGTGTCTCTGAACAAACAAACAAACAAACAAACATAACTGAGTTAATTTTGTTTAAAGACTTGGAACACCAATAGAAGCGAGGAGAGGATGAAGGAGGACTCAGGAAGATTGCAACTAGTGACAGGAGAGAAGTGAAAACAAGCTGAAGGATTTAAGCCGGGCTCTGACAAATCAGAATGTCTACGACATGCAAAAGAGGCAGAAAATACAAATTGTAGTTATATAGGAAGGAAAAGAACTGTTCTAACTGGTACAAAATAAGAGCAAATCCTTTCTTAAGCGATCCACTCTGCAGTTGGGACTTTTGCACAGTTTCGGTCAAAAATTGTGGTGTCCAGTTGCAAGCAATAATGTCTCTTGATCAAATTCAAAATAAGGGCAGATCCTTTTTTAAGTGATTCACTCTTCACTCAGGACTTTTGCACAGTTTCTGTCAAAAATTGTGGTGTCCAATTTGCAAGAAATGGCTCTTGATCAAATTCAATCTGTCAAGCTCTCTTCGACATGTCCTTTTTCATGTCCCCAAACATGCGACCTATTTCATCAACAACAGGTATAATACATGTAAGGCATGACCAATTGACAAGAACAGTGAGCAAAACAGTTGTACCTTGAAGAGCAGAAGCTTCTCTGCTACAGCTCCAAAAGGTGTATTTCTCCAGATTTGAGCTGCATGACCAAGCAGCCTTCCAATCTCCCAAACTGTTCCATGCCCAGGTTTTCCATCAGAGGTTCAGAAAGTGGATCATGGATTGGCATCAAACTGACAAAAAAAAGCTACTACCATAAAACTAACTGCCAGTGGACCCAGTAACAAGAATCTAATCCAAAATCCTCTTTCATGTGGAACCCACTAGCGCTTTTGGATTGCCAACTAGTCTACAGTGAACACATGACAGTGTAAGCAAAACTGGACCAGATCCATACCTGAGTTCAAATCCCCTGATAGGTTGTTCTTCTTCAAGCTATCCAACCTGCCAATGTGTTTCACAACATTATGGTTGAGAGTTGACACTAATCTGCATGTGCTCAATTTTTGCAATTGCAAACCACATTTCCCTGACTGAGAGTCTAGTTTGCCTGGTCAGGCCCACTGAACTCAGAGTTGCTCTCAAAACTAGGGGCAGACTAGAGCTTCACAAGAGTTAGTAGTATCTCATAACTCATGAAAAGCTTCACAAGAATCCACCTCTGAGTGAAATTACCCAAAGAGCTAGGGAAGATGCTCAGAAACTGGCACCAAATTTCTCAAGACAACCATTTCTGAATGAGTGTCAGTTGCTGACAGGTTGAAGAACTTGAATTGACATTTGTCCCACGGACTCAATACATACAGGCAGGCTAACAAAAGAAGGGGCCAATGAGACCTCTGCTAATCCATGTATTTACAGCAGAAGGGCCATTCCACCTAGCTAGCCTATTTAAGAAAGAAGAAAGCTATGCACATGAGATAATTTACTTCATCAGAAATGATGTTGCTCCTTACATGAGCTTTTCTGGAACTCCACACTAAGTACCTGAATCAAATCTCCTGGAGTACACCTAATGAAACTGCTACGTCCTGACTTGCCCTATGCAAGAAGGGCAAGAGCCAAAGTGAGGCTACCAATCCATTGTGGCAACCCGAGGAAGAGGCATTTCTTCTTCAACTTCCATCTCTGGTTCAGGTTCAGGGGTCTGAAACTCTGGAGAATCCAAATCTGCCAGATTCTTAAGGTCCACCATTGAGAGGTCGTCTAGTTGACGAACCACCAAATCCGCAGCTCCTAACTCATAGACAGGATGCTTCCCAGCCACAGCTACACACTTCATGCAACAATCATGTGCAGCCTCAACACTTGAATTTGAGTTTCCAAACACAATGCAGCGCTCAGAGATAAAACCCAATTGTTCTGCAGCATATAGAAACATCTCTGGGTCGGGCTTTCCCCTGTACACGTCCTCTGCAGCAAGCACTACGTTGAAGAAGCCCTCCATACCAACAGCTTCGATTGCTCTCTCCAAATATCTCCTTGGCCTAGTTGAAGCCATGGCCACAGGGATGCTATACTTCTTCAATGTCTCCACAAACTCACGGGACCCAGGACGCACCCTATACATCCCACCTTGCATTTCCTCATAAAGCTCTTCCTTCCTCAGTGCCAGTCGTTTCATCTGCCGATGATCCCTGGTCCAGCAAAGAACCTCAGCAATCGCCTGCTCGTTCTTCATCCCCTCTACCCTTTGGAGGATGAAAGTTGGAGGTGGTCTCTTTCCCTCCTCCTCTGCCAAAGCAGCCCAGGCTTTTCTCTCAAGGTCTGAGTCATCTTCCACAATCACTCCCTCCCATTCCAATACAACTCCTAACCATCCACAGCCCATGCGTTGGAGTCGGAGAAGAGGATTATGCAACGAGATGTCATCAGCCTTGTTTTGTGATGGTGAGGGACTAGACTCTGTGAAGTACGACACTTCAAGTGATCTCCTGTTCTTCTCAAATGGCATATTATGCGCCTCCTCTGTTATCTCCATAGAAAACCCTCGTGCAGTGAGCCCATGCTCAACTCTCTGCTTTCTTGCTGATCTTGGAGAAGATCTTAGGGTATCTATACATGAGTTGAAAGAACTTTGGAGGGTGGCAGAAGAAGAGATAGTTCTAACACAGATGGACAAATTTCTAGCTTGTAGGATTGGACAGATGGGAATAACTGGTTGGCCATTTACAAAAGAGGGAGGAGATGAAGCAAGACTCATGTTGCCATTCTTTGAGGTGGAGATTACTGTATGCACAGACACTGCTCCTGAGCAAAGGTCAATTGCTGTGGGTTGTCCTCGGAAAACGAGCCCCATAGTTGCCATACCTCCTTCTCAGCTGAAAGAAATAATTTTACAAAAAAATTCTGTCTTGCGCCCTTCCTCAACTTCCTGCAATACCTAACCAAGTTGCAATAACGTCAAGTACCACAATTATACTCTAGTGATTCTGTGGCAAAGTCAGCCTCAAAAACAAACCTCACCGAAGAAGAAGCACATGTGACATGATGAGCACACGATGAGAACATATGACATATCGACCTTCTTTGTTTGTAAACCCTTTCTCAACAATCCTCAAGGAACGGGGAAAGGGAACAAGCTTCCTTCACTTGTCAGTCGGTTTGAGAGAACCAAAAACCCGCCATCCTCAGTACAAAGTTTTACACTGACTCTGAGACACAACTGCAAAGAGCCGTGTTCCTCAAAATTGAAACCCTAGCTAGACAGTTCAGATGCAGATACGTTTCACAATTGACCACATCTCTCAACATGCGACTATTTCTCAACAACCCCAGCCGAAAGAGAAAACAAACGCAAAATTGAAAAAACTTCACGCTACGAAGAGTAACCTCACCTCTGATCTTCCGAATCCCTGAGATAACGCCCGAGAATCCTTGGCCGATTTTACCTTCCAAGCTCCAGAAACAGATCGAAACTGCGGAAAATAAGAGAAACTAGCTCGCAAAAAAAGATCCTTAGTCGCAATTCTCACACACAGCAGTCCGTCCTTCCCTTCCCTTTCCTTTCCTCTCCTTCTTTCCGCACACGATTCACACACAGCGCCACAACCCGGAACGGCTGAAAACAGAGAAGTAAAAAAAAAGAGAACAACAAAACAAACACAAATCAGATCTTTAACACAATAGAAAATCAAAACCGTCCTCAATTCCTTTTAAAGGAGGGGGGGGGGGGGAACAAAGCAGACACACACTTTGAGCACCTCGGAAACAAAAGAAACAACAGAAAGCGCGTGCGGTCCCAGAGAGAAACAGAAAGCAGGAAAACGAAACAACTGAAAAAAAGCAGTCTAAAACGAACGCGGTGACGTGCAAAAGAAGGGGCCGGAGTCACTGGGAAAGATGAGGAGGTGAGGAAGGTCAGTGGGCCGATGCCTACGTGTGTGTAAGAAGAGAAGAGAAGAGAAGAGAAAGGAAGGAGGGAAGGAAGGAAGGGAGGTGCAAGGGAAGGGCGATGGTGTGGAGCTTTGGAGACCGAGCAAAAAGCAATGGACACCAGAGAATCTCTTCTCTTGCGAAGGGGAACACAAAGAGACGCGATCGCCACTTACTAACTAACCAACTTACTAACCAACCTATTAACCAAGAACTACATAACAAGAACTTACTAACTGAAACAACAGCAAAAGTTACCAAAGGTATGGCAGTGGGCACTTTATTAATTTTTTAATTTTTTAAAAACTATAAATTAGTACTTTATTTTTAAAATGAAAATTTTCTTTTCAATTTTTTGATATTGAAAAATTGGAAAAAATAATTATGAACCTAGGTCAGTTTCCTTGTCTTTCCTCAATTAAAAAGTTTGGTTTCAATGTAAATTTATGCCTAGTTTGGCACCATTTAAATATAGAATCTAGATTATGTTTCTATCAATATTTTCTGTAAAGTTGAATTATGTATCCTCGAAAAGCATGTCCAGTTTTTTCTTATGTAAAAATTAACATCATCATCTCATACTATGGATTATTCTTAAATAAAATTTTTAACGTATTAAAATATAATTCACGATTTGAAAATTTGCATAAGTTTGAATCAAAATTCATTAATTAATCAATTGAACCAATTTACCATATCCAAAAAATTTATGTTCCATATTAAGAATTAGATGTTACCATCAAATGTTCACATTGGAATTTCATTAGGACGATATATTAAGTTTCTATTTGTTCACACATTATGTTTAAAAATGCTGAAAATTTCTAAAATAAAATAAAATTTCAAAGAACAATTGTTTGTGAAGGAAAATGAAAAATCCTTTTGGAATATATATATATATATATAGAAATGAATATGCAAAATTAATATTTGATAGCCATGTGTTGAAGTTGCCCTTGTATTATGATATTTGAATGTAATGATGATATATCAATTTAGGATATAAGACCACCACTACCACCACCAAATTTTTTTTCACAATTTTTTAGCAAGCTAATCAATGAATACACATGGATGGTTAAATACCCCATGTATATGACTCTATCCCCCACAATTCATGTGTGCACTATTTTTGACATAGGCCAAAAATGGTGACCAACACCAAGGCTATTGTTTTGCAATTATGGCTAAATGAAAAGGCAAAACCCAAAAAATGCTTGTTACATGAAAGGCAATTGAAAAGGGGGAAAAAAAATGTAAAGAAAAAAACGTTAAATAGTTTGTTGGCTTCGGCACAAGATTAGTGGAAACCTTCCATAAAGATAATATTCTAAAGTTCTCTAAAATAACAACCATAAAATTAATAAATTTTAATATGTTATTATTTAGTAGGCTAGCTAATAGTTGGGGCTCCAAACCCATAGCCCTCAATTAGTCCCTTCATCTCCTTGGACAAACCCTAGAATCTTCAATTTGCATATTGCATTGTGGAGGTTCAAAAGCCTCCTTATCACATGCTTTAGTGTGATACTTGAGGATACATTGAATGTGACCATGCTTGTGGTAGCCCATGTGCTCATGAGAAAACATCTAATAATAAGCTACTATGATAGTGGATGTAACATCTAATAGTAAGCTAGGATAGTGGATGTAACATCTAATAATAAGCTAGGATAGTGAATGTGTTTTGGATGTTAAAAAGTCTCTATTTACTCTTTTTACACATGTTGCTATTTCTCATCTTTAGTGCACTCCCTTTCACACAACGATTATCTTCGTGAAGCCAAACTATGCCTTCCGTATTCAGCTTTTTAGTTTATATGGCCTTCTACTTTATTGGCCGGCAAGGATAGTGTGTTTAGATTCATTATATAGAGTATAGTAGCTTAAGGGATTTTGGTCCCTAGATAATGGGTTTTTTAAAAAAAAATTATATGAGGATTTTTGAAAGATGATTTTGGCTTGTATTGAAACTTGAGATTAGTTATAGAGTTATAATAATAATATCATGAAGGATTTTGGGTTTCTTTTAGAAGATTTGTTTTTTTGGGAAGATTAGGTATATTTTTGCTATGGTGAAATATTTGAGTTTCCATAATTCTTCTTTGTGTCGTAAGATAAACTTTATTTAATGTAAATTGGTAACGTCACAATGTGACACACCCCTTTGTTTTATTAGTGTATTGTTGGTTGTCGCGATTGTTATGTTCTTTGGTGACATGTGTTCTCGTGCTTTTATTTGCCTTGTACTTCTTGTGTCGATCGTTCCAAGTTCTCATCCGTGCCTTCTTTAAAAAGAATTAATACAAGAGTTTTTCTTCTTTTTGAGGATGGTTCCGACTTCTCATCAATGCCTTTTTTTTAATATAAATTTTAATACAAGAGTTTTTCTTCTTTTTGAGGTTGGAGTGATGACGTGATTTGGCACATAGTGCACACATGGGCTGCCCATGTATGTGGACCACCAATGTCATGGGTTTCAACCATTGTTGGGTGATTCTCGAAGAACCTCGTGTTCTGGTTCCAAATAAATAAATAAATTCAATTCCAATTCCACATAAAATATAAAACCAGGAATCTGGTTTCACATACAGTTCTTTAAAAAATTAATACTAATAATAATAATAATAATTCTAGTTGTGAAAATCAGACCTGGTTCTGGATAACTTGGACTGAAACCAATAGTTAATTACTAGTTATCCCTCAAATTTTAGTCTTTTTTGTCTTTTGAAAAATTCTAATTTTGGTTTTGGTTCCACACATAAATGTAGGGTTTTGTTGGCCTTTGCCTACCAAGGCCCTTAAGGATATTGAGTTTGGATTCATTATAGAGTATATAGTAGCTTAATGGATTTTAGCCCCTAGGTAATAATAATAATAATAGGTCTATTTTTATATGAGGGTTTTTGAGAGATGATATTTTTTTGGCTTGTGTTGAAACTTGAGATTAGTTATTATAGATTTATTATAATATCTTGGAGTATTTTGGTTTTTTTTTAGAGGATTTGTTTTTGGAAGATTAGGTATATTTTTGCTATGGTGAAATATATTTGAGTTTTGCATAATTATTCTTCTTTTGCCTTAAGATACTTTTTAATGTAAATGGCAAGGCCACAATGTGACACACCCCATGTTTGTTGCTTTTTACTAAAAAAAATTGTGTCTAAAGGTGCATTCACACTTGGAGTTAAGGACTCTAGTATTAAGTCCTCAAACACCAAGCTAGTCATTTAGGGCCTAAACCTATTTACCACAATGATTTTATGTTTAAGTTAATATTCACTTAATATTAAACAATCACCCATTTAACATTGGGTGCCACCTAGACTTTTACTAAACACTGACTTAATATTAGGTGTGAATGCGCCTATTAAAAGTACCTATTATTTTACTGTGTGGTCTCCCTATGAAGAGAGAAATTTTAACGCAAGAATTCTAGGGTTTGGAGCTCCTTCACAAGCTTGTCCATGCTGTTGTTCGTGAAAGATGGGTGAAGAAATGGATGCGGATAGACTCGGACTGTTGCAATGTTGGAGCTTTTCTTGGTTTTTTGGTGAACGGAAATTCTGCTGAACTCAATGATTGTGCGAGTTTTTAGAGAATTTTCTTCTTCGTCGTCGTCGTCTATGGATGGAGCTTGAATTAGTACTTTGAAGTGCACGAACAAGCAGAGAAAAAGCAATGGGTGTATGTGCTGCATGCGCAAGAAGCGGTGCAAATCGGCGGTGCTCACGATGTAAGTCGGTCTCTTATTGCAATGTAGAATGCCAATCGAAGCATTGGCTTCACTCCCACAAATTCAGATGCAGTTCCGTTGCATCGGAAGCCCAGAGAATCGAGAAATTAGTCGGAGATGAAAGAGACGTTACAGTAGCTCATCGAGATGTTTTAACGGAGAAGTTGCGACAAGGAAACGTGGTCTTGAAAGAAGTGGTGGGGGGATCAGGAGTGGGGACAATGAAGAGTAGGAGGAGGAGGAGGAGGGCACCGAAACCGGATCTTTTCCCTCCACAGCTCAGGGATTTTTCTTACAAAGAGAGTGCAGATGGAATAGACGAGAACCTACTCCTCCTGCTTCATGGTTTGGGGGACACCCACAAGAAGTTTTCATCGCTAGCTGAAAAAATGGAGCTCCCACAGACTGCAATGCTCGCAGTTTCCGGACCTATAGTATTTCCTGAAGAATTGGTTGATGATGGTCGAGCGTGGTTCACAGCTTTTGATGAGAATTGGAATCTGATCCAGCCTACTGAAACAGAAACCCGAAGGATTTTGAGTTTGAAGGAGACCAGTAAACTCATGAATCTCTTGATAGATGTTCTTACCTCGCACTGTGGGTGGACAAGAGACAGAATTCATGTGCTTGGATTCTCGCAAGGAGGAACAGTAGCTTTGGATATGGCTCTCAGAGCATGTGGACCTTACCGCTTGGGAAGCGTGGTGGCCATTTCTTCCTCACTTTTGCCCGAAAGTTTCCTGCAAAGCACTGAGCAAATTGATGTGATGTGTGAGCAAAATGCATGTACTAGTGTGCTGATGACTCATGGAAATCAAGACAAGGTTGTTCACAGGACTGATGTCCTTAGATCAGCAGATTGGTTGAGGAAAGCTCATACCTCCATGGATGTGCAACTGCACACACTTGATAAGGATCATGCAATGGTGAACAGTAGAAGGGAGATGCAGATCTTAATGGAATTTTGGGCTAAACATTTGCATTGCCGCATGGTGAATCTAGAACAAAATGCAACTGTTTATGAGGTTTCCCATTCACAATAAAAGCTCAAAATTGTGAAGCTTTCAACACACTGCGCAGTTTTCCCAGTCAACAAGAAATTCTGCAGCCATGTTGCAAGGAGCAAGATCTCAATTAGACATGCAGAGGCTCTCTGCACCAATCACAGGCCCACTTGATGATGTTTCCTTTATGAGGAATGCATTTCTGTGGATCTGCAAATCACATGCAATATCATTCATGAAGCTTGCATATCTTTCTTGCTGAGAGAGCATTTCTGATTCTATGAACAAACACGCACTCTCTTTGTCATGAGATGGTGGTGTTTTGAGCATGAGTCCAGTGTTGCATTCTCCTACTCTGTGGTTTGCTGTGCGGCATGATAGCTACTTTTATTGATGAATGTTGACTACTACAGCTGTCTCTCACAACCCTTGTATTGGTTGCAAAAGAATCATACCTGCAGTATAGAAATGTTGCACACTTCAATACTGCAGTTATAAAACTGCAGCAATACACCACAATTTGAGCTGGTTACTTGCAGCAGAATTCCTGGAATCTTGCACCTTTGTTTGTGTGCTGTCTGGAACAGACAAGTATGTGTGATTTCATCTGGTCATTGTCAAGATCATTGTTTCCAATTGAACCAGTCTCCATCTCACATCATGAGGTTCCCCTTAGTGCAAAAGTCTGCAAGAGTCCCACAAACTTGAAAGACTTTGCATGCTGCATTCAGATACAAGATTTTCTGTCTGCTATTGAGCAAGATGATAGAGCTTCCTCCAAAGGCAACAATGAGGCTAAGAGATACAATGAAGAGACAGGACACAGTGCAATCAGGAAAACCAGATGGGAAGGAGATAGCAAAGAAAACCAATGAGTGAAAGGGTGTGAAAGCTCATCATGGCAGCGTTTTGTGAAAGGGTGCAAATGTTATAGCTGCCTGTATTTTGTGTTCTTCTCCTCCTGTATATCATAGTTCAAAAAAGGCATCAATGATCAGGTGATGCGCAAGAAACTTTTGTGCAACAAGCAGATTCTGCAATGGCATTAACAAACAATGAGACATATGTAAAACTGCAGCTCCTTAATGATGAAAGCAGTAGCTCAAGGAAGGACCCGCAGAACTTGTTTGTGAAGGGTACCTGGTATCCAAGACACTTCTTTATGTCGGTGCTTGATGGATGTGATACATGGACTCTCCATGGTACTTTCCTCTCATCATTTGGAGAGACCACTACCATAGTCTAACTGCTTCGCTTTTTCAGTGAGTACTTTTGTCCTGGTCTACGGACAACAATGATGATATTCGTGGGGTGCTTTTGTGGTGTAGCTTCAGAAGAGCTTGTTGCGATTGCTGCAGGTGAGTGGGGGGTGGCAGTAGAAGAATACTTGGACCAACTGCAATTGCAATTCTGTGTCCAGAATCCTGACAGCAGCTTTTCCTTCATCCCAGTGGCTGACACCATCACACTTGCAAGTCTTCTTTTTCCATGCAATCCTGCAATTTCCATTTCTCTTTGCATTCATGCGTAAGCATGATGCCTGCATGCATGCTCCCTATCTAGTATAGCTCATCTCTTGCTATGTGCTCTCTGACATCATCAATCCACATTGTATTTTGCATCAAGATTGCTGTCATATAGTGTGGTTTAGCTTGATAACTTTTTCATCTAAGGCTTTTTGTTTTGGTTTGCAGCTTGAGTGCTCTTTTGTTGAAGAGAAGTCTCAAGTGCAACATTCAGTGACATTGGAGTTGGAAAAGAAGCAAAGATGTGGCAAAGTTGCTTACGACATACTGGGTAACTTGCTGGAGCATAACAGCAAACAGAATGTAAGTCAGGCACATTCATTACATGTCTCAGATTGAAGCATTCTTCAAAACACAGTTGATGAGAAAATTAAGTTGTGTGGCCAACTCTGCACGTCTCAAACAGCTTCCTTATGTGAGGAGTGGTATCTACCTATGTGTGTGATGAATTGACACACAGGACTCATGACAGTCTCAGCATGCATGCATGCATGCCCAGATACTTCTCTCTTGCTTGCTTTGATGAAAGAGGAAATATATCTGTTTCCATTTTGCAGAATGCATTGGCACATTACTCGTGACCTTCTCTGCCTGCATGCATGCCCAGATAGATAGTTCTCTCTTTTCTGCTCTTGATGAATGAGGAATTGTACCTGTTTTTTGCAGGATGAATTGGCTCACAAGACTCGTGACATTCTGCGCATGAATGCAGAGTTGAATGAGCTGAAGTTTACACCCAAGACTGATTTGAATAGCCTCAGGTTGAAGCCTGTGGACCAAACAGAGCTTCAATCTGCCACTTCCCTGCTGCCAGTTCTTCCTGATCAGGATACTGCAAGAAGATTAGAACCATTCATCACTAAACCTCAGCCTCAGCAGGAGCAGCAGCAGCAGATACTGAGCAGTGGGAAGACAACTGGCAGCCTCCATGAGGCAGAAAATATTCAATCTGTGCAACCATCAAACAATACAGCAGGCAGGAAAACATTCCAAAAAACAGTGAGACATGGCCCTGGGGACACTGATTGTAGACGAAATGAAGCTGAAAATAATGCAGCAACAAGTTCAGGAAGAAAATTTGCTCGGCTTGCTGCTGAGGTGATGGTAGAATCACATTCACAAGAATCAGAAGAGGAATTATCATCATCAGTCCCTGAAAGACAAGTGCCTTATGGACCTGGAGCTAAAGAAACTACTACAACAACAGTGTTCACAAGGAACAGTTCAAAGATTGTACCTGATGATGATGATGATGATGATGATGAACATAATGATGAACTTGACCTCATCAGGACTGCTGCTGCAACACCAGTGTGGAGAAGGAACTCAAGAATCAAAGATTATGATGAACTCCAATCTGAAACACCCGAAATTCAGGCAACAAGAGTATTGAGAGAAAACTTGAAAACTGAAGCTGATGACTCTGATTTTGCAGCATGGTTGAGAAGGAATTCAAAGAATGGATTTGATGAAGGTGAAACTCAATCACCAGAGTTTAAGAAGAAGAAGAGTTCATATACCAGAGATCCTGAGGCATGTCACCTTGACACTCCTGTAATCCACGATGTTCCTGAAAATCAACTGCCAGGATCAAGAAGGAACTTGAAGAATGGATCTGAGGAACTAGAAAATCAAGCATCTGCATTGAGGAGTTCATATGCTGCTGGAGTTGTTGATCAATCCACCAGCAGCAACACCAGGCTTGTGACTCGGCAGCTTGAAACTCCTGGAATTCTGGTGACAGGTTCAAGAAGGAACTCGAGGAATGAATTTGATGATGAAACTCAAACATCAGCAGGAGGGGGTTCAAGGAAGACAAGTTTGCATGCCAGAAGAATCAATGAAGAATCCAGCAGGTCCAGGAGTCCTGAAATGATTCAGCCAATGATGCCAGCAGGGTCGATGAGAAGTGAAAGGAATTCAAAGATTGGATCTAATGAATCAGAAACTCAAGGAGCAGCATCAGGAGGAGGATCAAGGGGGACTTCGTATGCCAGATTTGATGAAACCAGTAATAGACCTGATAGCAGCCCCACAGAAATGCGAGTCACAGGCTCAAGAAGGAACTCAAAGATTCATGAGTCTATTAAGGATCCAGAAACCCGAGCATTGCCACAGACAAGGAAGGATTCATATGTCAGAATTGATGAATCCAGTTGGTCTGATATCATACCTGAAGCTCAGGTGAGAACAGCAGCAGCAGCAGCAGGGTCAAGAAGGAATTCAAGAAATGAATTTGATGATGAACTTGAAACAATGCAAGCACCAGGAGGAGGATCAAGGAGGAGTTCATCATCTGCCAGACCACAACATGAATCCACCACTTCTCGGCAGGCTGATGACAATCATGAGATGATTCACATATCCAGAAGAAACTCCATGAGAAATGAACTTGATAATAATGATGCTGATGAACTTGATGAAGGTCTAGCATCAGGATCAAGGAAGAACTTTTATGCAAGTCCTGAAGCAGCATCGAGAAGAAGAGATTCAAGGATTGAAGTAGACGATGAAATGGATATGCAAATTTCAAGATTGAAAAGGAATTCACATGCAACTGCACCAGTGTTTGACAACTCCAGCAACAACAGCAGCAGTAGGCCACAGAGTCCTGAAATTATTCAAGCATCTTCAGGAAGACGAGACTCGAGGAACAGATTTGATGAACTTGACAATGAAACTGAAAAGAGAAGAAGATCAAGCTCAACAACAAGGAGGAGGAGTTCTTCCAATGACGCAAGATTTGTTGATGAATCATCTAGTGCACCTGCTGCTGCAACTTCTGAAAAACAACAACAAATCTCAGCATCCAGAAGAAGGAATTCCAGGAATGAAGAAGGTGATAGTGATGAGGCTGAAGACTACGGAGAAGAAGAAGAAGCTCAAGGATCGTCAGGGTTCGTGTCAAGGAGGAGTTCATCATATGTAGGGCTCAGGGATGCATCCGATGAAATGCCTCAGATGATTCCTGAAAAACAAGTTCAACAAGCAGCACGAAGAAACTCCAGGAACAATGGATTTGATGATGAAATACCTGAAACTCGAACGAAATCAAGGTCAAGGACAAATTCAAGGTCAAGGAATTCTTCTTCTTCTCATGCGAGACTTCTTGACGATGATGAGGAATCCAGTCGGCAACGACGTTGGACTGAGAATAGTCCTGACTTACAGTTGAGAAGGAGGAACTCAAGGACAACTAGTGAGGAATCATTTGGTGAAGATCATGAAACTCAAGAAAGCAGGAATTCTCCGTATGTGAGAAGAGTTGATCAACAATCCAGTAGACATGAGTCTCCTGAGAAAATGCAAGGGCCGAGATGGAACTCAAGAAATGGATTTGATGATCCAGAAACTCATGCATCAGCAGCAGCAAGGAGGAGCTCCTTTGCTAGACTTGATGAATCCAATAGCAGTATGAATCCTGATGAGAGTCCTAAAGTTCAAGCAGCATCAAGAAGGGGGACTTTCAGCAGGAATGAATTTGATGAAATGCAAGGAGTCTCAGGATTGAAGAGGAGCTCTCATGTCAATGATTCGAGGTCATCTGAGACTCCTGAGATTAGTAGAGCAATATCATCAGGAGGATCTAGAAGGGAGTCCACAAAAAATAATACTGGATTTGCTGTTGGAGGAGGAGTTGATCATCTCAGATCAAATGCTGCACTTTCTGAAACTCAAGGGACAACGACAAGCTCAAGAGGTTCGAGAAGGAATTCGAAGATTGTGTTCAATGAACCTGAAAGGAACTTGTACACTGGTGGTGGTGGTGGTGTAGCTGCTGCTGATGAATCTGGTATGCTTGACACTCATGAACAAATTCATCAAGCGGTGGTGGCAGCAGCAGCAGCATCAAGGAGGAATTCACAGAATGCATTTGATGAACTTGAAACTCCTCAACAATCATCAGCGGCAGGGTTTAGGAGGAATTCATCTTCTTCTGCTATGCAACCTGATGGTGAATCTCCAACAAGGCCTGAAACAACAACTGCTGAAATTCAACCATCAGGATCAAGAAGGCACTCGAGCATTGGATTCAATGAAGTTGACAATCAGACAACAGGATTGAGAAGAAACTCAAATAGAGGATTCTGATCACTATTTGTTGTGTATGTTTTTCATCTTTGCTGTGCAATATTCACCACCCAAAGATACACTAAGCTCCAGCTCTCAATTGCTCATTGGAAAAAAGGAGCTGTCTACCATGTGGTTGAGGTGGGGGGGGAGAGGGAAATCAAAGTAGGTGGAGAAAGAAACTGACAAGAATTTCTGCTAGTGTTTTTGCAAAGCTATGACTTGAGATAATCCTGCCAAGAGAAGTAGTTACGAAGAGCAGATTAGGAATCAAGCATGATGGTGGTGTGTTTCTTCAGACTTTCAAGGTCAGGAAATAAGAGCTACATAGTGAGGCTCCAGTGTGTAGTAGTAGTTATAATAGTAGTAGTAGTTGCGGTGGTTGTTGCTCCGAATCCCTTGAAACTTGGTGACAAAGTGTGTGAGAACAAACAAACATAACTTAGTGTTAGCAAGAATAGCAATCAAAAAGAAAGAAAGAAATGGGGGTAGTAGACACTTCCACACATGTGTGCTGGAGAAATCATAGTTGTTTTTCACAAGGGTTTTGATAGAAGAAAATACAACACTTGTAAAAAACATAGAATCAGAGCTCTTTATTTTGCAAAGCTGCATGATGCGTGTTGTGTCACAGACCTTGAACCTCATGTTTATGCTATAGACTGGAACAGAGAGAAAATGGAGAGAAAATCCCACTTGCTACTAAAATTGATTTTTTTCAAACAACATTCTCAAGATCACAAATTTTGTACACAGGAATCTCATCAAGGTGCTGCTAATAGCACTACAGATTTGATGTCAGGGAACTTGTCCTTGATGGCCGCCTGGATTCCCATGCCAATAGGAGCAGGTCCTTTGAACTGGACCTGACACTCACCACTCGTTGTGTCAACAGATATCACCTCAACAACGCCACCATAGTTGCGGATGGCAGGCCTTAGAATTTCAATGTGTGCATTTACAGCCTGCCATTTATAACCCACCTTCAGACTTTAAACATGTTTCACATGGATACTTCTGGCAGGTTCCAAATACCAGATTCCAAGTTTAGAAAGACAAATGCTTTCTGATAAAAAGTACAAAAAGAGACTAGAAAAAAAATCTGGTGAAAATCATAAGACCTAAGAAAACCAACCCAGAATAGAATAATCAATCAATGCCTGACAAAATCTGATTGTGGATGTACCAGCCAAGAAGACATCAAAACAGGAATTGACAATCTTTCAAGTTAATGAATAACGACAAATGGAGCGTACCGAAACACTGGCACCAATGTCTTGCTTGTCCACCTGGATAATTTCCTTCATTGCTGCCCCAAATTTTTCCTTCAAGACTCTTTCTATACCCATCTTCATTGTGGTTGTGGAACTGGGGCATGTGCCACATGCACCTACATAACACACCATAACACCTTTGTTCTTAGCAGTTTCTCAATGCAGAAATCAGCCATTCATAATGATATAAAACATATCTATGACATCACAGAGAAATCCTCAGAACAGCAATGTGAAGCTAACAGAACATTGAGTGCAGTCATAACCTCATGAGAGTTGCTCACAAAGTGTCAGACCATCAACACCTTCATCCCAAATAGCAGTGGTGAGCTGCCATGACTACCCACTGACATCATCAAATCCAACAGTGGGTGTAGATAAGTATATAATTAATCCACCCAAAATCTGGACAAACCATCATACAAAATCTTCATCCTGTGTTTGTATCACATTTTCCAAAGGCAATGGAAAGACTTGGTCATGATGTTGGCAAGCACTCAACAGACCTATACATCACAAATAAGCAGAAACAAGCTGCCATGAGCACCCACTGACATCATCAGCTCCTGACAGTGGGTGTAGACTAGTATAAGATCATCTGCCCTAAATCTGGGCACACAATTATACAAAATATGTGTCCTGAGTTTCTGTTGCATCTCTGGAAGCAATGGGAAGACTTGGTCATGATGTTGGCTAGCACTCAAGAGACTTATACAATGCTGAACCGCCACATGGAAGTGAAGGCTGTTGTTCAGCAACAATGTGGTACCCCCTGACAATGTACTTTGCTGAACCTCCTCACACACTGAAAGGTACAAGTGAGTGAGTGGAAAAAGAAAATCACCTTGAAGACGCAAAGAAATAACACCGTCTGCTACACCTACAACCTCAACGTTGCCACCATCAGCAACAAGGTACGGGCGCACTTCCTCAAGCACCATATCCACATTCTTTAAGGTGAGCTCATAGCTTTCTGCTGAGTAGAGCCCACCTGTTCCTCCTGTTGAAGGTTGTGCAGCTGCAGGGTTTGAGAAAGGGCTCACCACTTCTGCAGCAGGCTCTTTAGCAACCGTTGTTGCCCCATTTGTTAATAATGATCCTTTAGTGACATTTGAAGTTGTGATATTTTCTGTTGTTGAGATGGGTGTCTCATATGTCTCCTTTGTTTGCCCGTCAATTACACTGCTCCAATCATCCCCCTCGGTTGCCTGTCAGATTCAGAGTTTTGGATCTAGTGTTAGACTTAGGTCAAAGATGCAATTTGTCTTCTGTTCTTCATGGTCTTTTGGAGAATGATGAACTACATCCATGAGATTACAGTGAAAAACCCCAAACCAAACAAACCATTGACAAGTAGCAAGCTCACAACAATCAAAAAAGCATCAGAGCTTCACTTCCATCATGACAAAAGATGGAACAAGTATAGTACAATTTACAAGAAAAGATTCCAGATTATGTGAAGAGAAAAAATCCCAGGCGCATGGTGCATACCCTAAGAAATTTGAGTCTGCGAGTGCGGGCATCATCATCCTCTTCCTCAATTGCATCAAACAGATTTTCTCCCATGGCTTTTCGCATCTTCAGCTTCTTCTCCTCATACTCTTTCCTTTGGATCTCTGACATGACTCCAAGGGAGCTGCTGCCGCCACCTCCCTCCCAGAGCTCTTTCTCAGAAGAGTTTCCCAGAGGGATAAACCCTACAGCATCCAGCCATCTTTGCTTCTCCTCCTCAAGCTTAGCTCGAGTGATCAATGAAGCCTCCGTGAACAGTTTCACCCTTACGGAGCAACATCGCTCCATGCCGACTCTCCCCCTCAAGGTTTTCAGTGTCAAGACCACGTTTCTCGAGTAACCCACGTACTGCAACAGTTGCCTAGTGTCGTATACCGCTAAAACCCCAGCGAATTTGAAGCTCTCTCTCGGGAGGATGTAATCTTCAAACACAAGAATCGCATCTCCATCATCCTCTCCTTCTCTCCCTGTAAACTCCTTGGACCCCGAGCTGTGAACATCGGCACCTGCATCTCCGTAAAGAAACCCGTGAAGACCCCTGTGACCCTCGGGTACAGCATCATCTGTCACAACCACCCCTGACAGACCTTGCAGCTGAGGATCAGATGCCACCGCCAACGCCACCCCCATCACCCTTTCTCTCGAATGCTTCATACCCATCATTCCTCTCCGATCCCTCCTTGACGAGAATACAAGAGCAGACCAACTTGGCTTCTTTCCTAACCGGTTGTTTTCTCCCACACACACATTGGGAGACTTTTTGTTACAACTCTCTGCCGCCGAAGAAGAGACACATGAGGAAGGAATTGAGAGTGGAGATACTGATGAGCTACCGTTCGCTGCTACAAAAACCTCCATCTTTTCTTTACACACACGACCAAAAACAAAAAAAACACAACCTCCGTCTCTTCCCTAACCACTCCTCGACAATCACGGACTTCTCAGAAACGCTTGATGACTGCTGCTGCTGAGCAGTGAAGCTGCGAATCCCACCATATTGTGAGTGCTAATGATGTGCTAAAAATCACCTGCAAAAACCAAAAACAACAACAACAACAAGAGATCACTGGCTGATGACTGTTCAGAGATTCAAGCTTTTGGCGAAAACAACAAGAAACAGCAGCAGCAACAGCAACAAGAGATCATTGACGAATTCCTCTTTCAGGCTCTTAAAACACCAACTTCCTTGCTTTCCGGAAATTTCATTTCTTGCTCTCTTCGACCCATTTCAAGTTTACCTGAAAGCACGAATCTTTGTGCGTTTTGGGTCTTGAGAACTGGCTGCAAAAACAAACAATCTAGCTCTCAAATTGCCTAAAGAAACGTGCGAGATGAGGAGGAGAAAATCTCGTACTCGGCTGCGCAGATATTTCCAGATAAGTCAGGATGACGATCATCCCATGGAGACCCACGTTCAAGTGAGTGTGAACACGGAAAAATTCGTGGTGAATGTGAACAAAGCCAAATTTATACTAAGTTCACACACAGCCAAATTCATATGAGTGTGAACAGAGTCCCTATTATGGGCGTGTTCACATTGAACATGTTAATGTAAGAAATTGTGGATTGTCTTCCTCACACATAATTATGGTTTTAAAATTTATGATGGACATGTTTCTCTCACTAATGTGAGAATAAGAATTTGTGGGTGTTTTATTTTCAAATTATATTATTTATTGATTATGAAATATTGCGTTTTTTTACTAGTGGACCTTGGTTGCCCAATTAGCCCCAAGTGGGATCATCCTCAATACTTTAAAAGATTACAAATTTTCATTAAATCTTTTCAAACAATGAAAAAAAATTCATTGGTTTCAAGTTTGTCATTGGCCCAAGTGTTAAAAGATTTTGGGATATGAAAATCAATAGAGAAGTCAATAATGAATGTGGTAAGATAGAATGGTCAATGAGAGATTCTTATGCATTTTCCCATGGAATGAAGAAGCAAATGCATTGTTCTCATGTGACATGAAAAGGTATTGATTAATTGAGATGGCTAAATGAGATATTCTTATGCATTTTCCCATGGAATGAAGAAGCAAATGCATTGTTCTCATGTGACATGAAAAGGTATTGATTAATTGAGATGGCTAAATGAGATATTCTTATGCATTTTCCCATGGGATGAAAAAGCAAATGCATTGTTTTCAATGTGACATGAAAAGGTATTGATTAATTGAGATGGCTAAATGAGAGATTCTTATGCATTTTCCCATGGGATGAAGAAGCAAATGCATTGTTTTCATGTGACATGAAAAGGCATTGATTAATTGAGATGGCTAAATGAGAGATTCTTATGCATTTTCCCATGGGATGGGATGACGAAGCAAATGCATTGTTTTCATGTGACATGAAAAGGCATTGATCAATTGAGATGGCCAAATGAGAGGATGTCCAATAAGATGACCAATGATAAAATTTCAATGCATTTCTCCATGACATGAAAAAAGAAATGTGTTTTCTCATTTGATATGAAGAAGCAAATGTGAAACTTGAATGTTAGTATAATGAAAAAAAACATTGATTGGTTGAATTTTTTTTATTTTATAAATTTGAATTAATTTCTTATGACAAAAATCACTCTAAATTCAATCATTTCTTTTGTGCTAAAAATTTACAAAACAATCACCATGCCACACCATTGAGTAGAGAGCTTTCCAATTGTACCAAAAGTTGATGATTTTCGAGGGTTAAGGTGTGATCACACACAAACAAAGTAGAACAAAACAAAGACAATTTCAAAAAAAACTATCTCCCACCTTTTCTAATAACTACTCTTTTTTATAACTATTTCACTCTTTCGCCCTATCCACCAACATGAATATGAAAAAACAAATTAACATGTGTCTTTTCATGCCCATGAAATAAATGTATATAAATTTAATTTAAATTTGACATTGACATAAATAATGCTGAATTATTGAAACCCATATGAGAACACCTTTTTTTTTTTAATAAATATTTTATCATCACTAACAATGTGCAACAAATGCGAAGCTCAAATATATACATGATCATTGATTTGGATTAACAATTGGTAACTATTTTTTGGATGTTTAAAAAGAAGTGTTCATGTTTTGAATAGTGTATCTTAAAGTTATTCAGATTATGTTGACCCCTAAGAGGCCTAAGCTGATTTTACAAGCATTTTGCCTCTATTTGAACCTTAGTTAGAAATTTTGGTTCAATTTGCTCATATCCATGAATCCAAAATTACAAATCCAATGGTTAGATTCAAAGGTTACAAACTAAATAATCCTTTGATAAAAATGTCGACCAAAAGATGAGGTGATAGCAAAGATAGATTGAGTTCATACAAGATTGGGCAAGTGTTACCCAAGGTTGGTTGGATTTGAAGCTTCACTAATTTTTAGACATGTAACAATGGTTTTGAGTTTCAAGGATTGTGATCTTCTTCCTTGAGTACATTTGTGCCCAAGTTTTGTTCATGATGTCTGTGTCCTTGATTGATTCATACATTTCCGTTTGATTGATTAATCCATTTGCACACCAAAAGGAAAACTGCCAAAGTGAATTTTGTCTTGGAAATTTGTCTCACAGGCATTGAACCTCAGCGCTCACGGAAGTGGAATCAGGGGTTTTAAGCTTGCAAAACATGCATAACTGTCACTAGACACAAGGTTCACAAAATGGTGGAATGGAATGATACCACGCATAAGCAAATGTCGAGCAAAGAATCTACGTTTTGCTCACTCAATCAAAGCTGTCTTATTCATTCACAAAGAATCACTATGCTGCTGGTAAAAATTGGGCAAGATCTATGTTCTCTATGATACATGGTGGGTTCAATAAGACCCCTATTACATATAAAACCTCACTATCAGGCCACATCCAGGGTTCTGATGAACTACGGTTGACTCACCTGACTCTAACATTTCTCAAACAGCGTGCTTTCCATCTCATAGTTGTTTGAGGGTGCCAGATGATCATTAAACTTGTCTTCATTGGTGCATTGAAGCATGCTTTGAAGTACATTTGCTTCAATCCGTGCAGATACTCCAATCTTTGTCTTTTGACGAGACTTCAATTTCTCTCGTCTGTACATTTCAGGGTCAGTTAGGTGTTTCTCTTGATGGTGGATCTCCTGAATGAGGTGGTGATCCATTGGGACAAACATGCGCACATACAACTGGTATATCACATAAGGCAGAACACAGGCCACGGGGACAAGAACTGTCATAAGCCAGAACAAGGGGGCAGGCGAGAGAGCTTCGGTCAGAACCTTGTAGGCTGTGGTGGAATAATAGGGATCAAGAATGCCATAGAGAACAGAGAAGATGTACCAAAGCCAAATACTTCCCCAAATAAACGCATGCTGGATTATGGTAAAATAGCTGATGGCCAATGCAATTTGCACATTCACGACCCACACAATGCAAGTATAGATGGCAGCACCCATCTCCTCCCTGCTTGCCAACTGCCCATCCTTACGAAATGCTTGGATCTCAAATGCACCAGCAACAAAGAAGAAGGTTATTAGAGAGCTGTAGACACCATTCATCATCCAGCCAAGGATACGACGCCACTTGAAAAACACATTGTTGGGCCCTTGCTGATACAGACCTGGAAACTGCATAACACCCACGTTCCATGTATAACTTCCAGCATGAGTAGAAATTCCTGGTTCTCAGCAAGAGAGTCTTAGCAACCATCAATAGTCACAGGACCTGCATGACAGTAACATTCCTTGCACTCTTACACACCTCTCCCCCCCCCCCCAAACAACAATTGACATGCTGTACTGATAAACCAAGGAAAACTTTTTTATCAGTGGAAGTAAAAGCCAAGAGCAAAAACCTGTAAGCAGACTCGGGAGGAGACATCTTGCTCAAACACACCCAATGCAATGACTGGGAGTGATGTGAACAAAACATTGAACAGTGATGAGTACCAATCATTGTACAGGACTTGCCCTGAAAAACTTGCATAGGCTTCAAAATAGAAGAGGGTGAGCCCAAAAGTAATGTTCTTATAAAAGAAGTAACAGATCTGCAGGCCCAAACAACCACAGAACACAAATTCACTGCTTATTTTTCTTCACCTACGAATTCCATTATCCAAGTCCTAGGAAGCACACAGATCAAAGGAAACTAAAGATTCACAATGATTTACTGCTAGCTACAACCTGTGTTGTGGAAGCGCACAGCTGTCTTCTAGAGGATTTGTGAAGGATTGCAAAGTGGAAGGAGGTTAATACCATGAGAGTGATGCGTTTATAGCACCAATGCCCATGGACAACAAGCAATCGCTCCAGAAACTGAAACTGTGCAATTGAAAAGTCACTGGCCATCACTGCCTGCACACACCCAATTTCGTCAAACACTACTTCACTGACTATGTCATAGTGGCAAAACTTCCATCCAGCTAGTCAGCAGGGTCAACCTGCCAACTACAAACAAGATTTGACACACAACTGACACCCAAAAAAAACCATGTTCAAAAACTGTTTCAACCAAAGAGAAAAACAGATCCATGCCTGTTGCCCTTCAACACCACTGATACCAACTCCAATGTCAGCCTCCTGAATCATGCCAACATCATTGGCACCATCACCAATACCGAGAGTAGTTTTTCCCGTTCCCTCCTTCACAAGCCTTGTGATCTGTAACAAGGGAAACAGTGCATATTACAATCTGTACTGAAAAAGCTCAATACATGGCAAGAAATCATGATAACAGAAATTATCATTATTCTGCAGACTGGTCTCCTCTTGGAGACTGAATTTTTCAAAAATACTGAAAGTTGCTAGTGTACCATGGCTTTTTGTTTGGGGGAGACTCGGCAGCAAATCACAGATGCACATTGCACAGCCAAACTGAGCAGGTCCTTCTTCATATCATTATCAAGGGCGTACATCAAAGATTTTCCATCAATGATCAATGCATGTGGTTCATCCTCTTGATAATCCAATTCAATTTGATGCTGACCACTTGTTATTTGTTGCCTTACACTGTCCTTTGATACCTGAACAGCAGCAAACAGTGACTTACTGCAACATGAGATTCACAGTAATGAATAGTGCATGACACTGTGAGATCAATGCATTTTGGCAACTTACAACAAGGATTCTCATGAGCTGACAAGAACATCAAATCATGCCATGAGAAGCTCAACTGTCACTGCTGGAGAGTGTAAAATCCTTGATATATTCTTCATGATAGTTCCCTTTGTGATAAATGAAGGAGGTGGATTCAAATGACATGAATTGAGACTGGATGCCTAAGTCATGTTTAACTCCCTACCTTAGCAATTTGTGCCTTGTCTCCAAACTCCTCTGCTGAAAATACTTCAGGGTTCTCCAAACCAATAATGATCTGTTTCATGCCTTGGCGCAGCAAACTGCAAGCAAACCTGCACAAAAGAACAGCAGAAATTCAATAAACAAGCAAAAAACCAGCAACTATTTTGAAATGCCAGTGACAGAATAGTCAATACCACAATTGTAGGTGCAACTGATCTAAAAGACAGCCAATATTATCTAATCGTGAGTGCCGCTCTTAGAAGTACTATGGATCAGTGTATTTTGCAAGTATCAAATATGAACGACTTCACATACCCAATGTTGATTGCAGTTTCCTGCTTGTCACCTGTTAGCACCCAAATCTTTAAACCAGCCTGTGCAAGTCTGTCAATGCACTCAGGAACCTGTCATGCAAACCAAAATTTCAAGATCAGAAAGAACATAGTGTTCCAACCTAATGTGAACTCTATCCAGGAAAAAGCAGTTTGAAGCAAAGCATTTTCTGAACTTCCATTTAGTCACCTTGAAGAAACACACTCACCCCAATCTGGAGTTTATCCTCAACAGCAGTAGCACCAACAAGAATTAGCTCCTTCTCTATCATTTCCGAAGCTTTGTCTAGTAGTTCATCACGTTCACTACCAATTGTTGTTCTCGCCCTCATAAATATGGCATGCCAATCTGCATATTCAGCTTCATCCAGCTTTCTGTAAGCCAGTGCCAGCGTACGTAATCCTGCCTCACCATACCCTGCAAGGTGCTTCTTTGTCGCATCCCAATAGGCTTTGCCTCCAATCCCTAATCTCTCATGTATCACACTGAAGAACACATGACCTTCACATCTCAGCATGTTTCAAAAATGTTTCTAAATCATCCTTTGACCTTCATTTGCGCTGGCATCTAGCAAAAGTTTTCAAATGATGATAGATTCCTCAAGCATAAGGGTAGCTAACCTGTCAGCACCCTTGCACATGAGGATGATTTGGCCATCTTCATCACGCACCACTACTGACATGCGTTTGCGAGTGCTGTTGAACTCCAGGAGATTCAGGATTTTGTATTCTCTGCAATAATCTTCAGATCAAAATACAATTTTTGCATTTTTTTCTTCACACACCCCATTAAAAAACAAGAACACACCTGACTTGTTCACTTACTTCAAGAGAGTAGAAGTACAGAAGTAGCAGTACAAGACATTTAGAAATATTTACTAAGTGGATGGGTGCCATTACCGTTGTATTGGATTTCCATTGGGTCCAGGCTCCTGTATGACAACACTACTTTGTGTACGTTTCATGAACTCAAACCCAAACTCTCTTGCAGCAACCACAAAGGCAGCCTCATCAGGAGATTCAGCCTCATAAGTAACCATACCCGTCACATCATCCTCATCAGGTATGGCTGTGTGGCACACTGCAAGAATCCGGAAAAACATCTGAAGGACCTTTGGATTGGGCTGATTTATCCACTGCCCCTCCATCAAGCGTTCATCTTTGAAGTTGAAGCCCTTCACTGGCAGCCTCCCTGTGTGTCCCATGGGCATCATTTCAATACTTGCACCCATACTCCTGTCTTCTTCAGTTGCTGATTCTTCTAACATCTGGGGGTCCTTCCCAAGTCGCCGGGCGGTTGCCCTTTCAACTTCGGTTACACCACGACCATAAGCCACACCTGCAATTGAGCACTTGACAAATTCCATCTGGTTGCAAGTAAGAGTTCCAGTCTTATCAGAAAGAATTGTGTCTACTTGCCCAAGCTCCTCATTCAAGTTTGATGTACGTGCATGAGCTGGCCTATCAGTCTCCACATGGTACATCTTACGGTCATTATTTATGAACTGAGCCTGTAACACCTTCACGATTTCAATTGAAACATAAAGAGAGATTGGAATCAGATAGCCATAAAGGATGAGTGCAGTGACCAAGTGCAGGAGGCCTGCCAATCCAGGATTCTTGGGGTCATACTTCATATCTGTGTCATCAGGCCGTATGTACCACCATGATGGTGTCGAAACTTTTGTGCGTACTCCAAATGCAATGGATCCAATCACAGAGATCAGCACCAGGATAGTGAAAAGGAAGTAAATTATACTGTCCATCCTCCTCTCAACTCTGCTGCGCTTTGAGGGTGGATCTGTTGCATTTTGCATCACTTTTGTCTCATGTCCAGTAAAAATCACTACACCAAAGACATAAGGAGTATTACGGAGCTTTGAATCTCGAAGCAACACTTGCTGAGGTCCAAGAGGCATAATTTCCTCACCATACTCCAAGTTCCCCACAAACGTGTATAGATTAGGATTTGGATCCTCACACTTGATCTGTGCCTGGAAGTTTCCAAATTCAGATTCTTCATCAAGCTCTACAGTGCGCTCAAGGGACCTCTTTAGCTTGAGATTCGTCTCACCATCAAGGTTCATGGTTTCCACATAGCAGATACCATCAGGATAGCTTGAGGAAAGCAACACGAGATCTGCAGGGAAGAAGCTGTCTTTCTCAACTTTAACCACGTCCCCAACCCTCAGCTTCTTCCATTCTCTCACTTCAAATTTTCCATCTTTCCCATGGACCATTACCTTCCTAGAGTTGATTTCCCTGTCCTGCAACAAAACACAAGCAAACACTTAATGTAAATTATTGTCAACATTTCACTATAACCCAAAACCCACTATTCACACAACAGGGGGAAATTCAGAAACCATTGGTAGCAGGCTGAAAGATGTTTGCTGGACAAGAAAATATTTCACAGTTTGGGTACCGCATCTGGAGCCTTGGATTGCAGTACATGTTATCATTTCCAACAACAGCAGCTCACTGCAGAACAGAGTAGTGAGAAGAAAACAATCTGCCCAAAAACATTTTGAATGTGCACAAAAAAGGCTCAGAGAACAGCTTTATGCAGCAACACAAGAATCAGAGACCAGGTCAGACAAACATGCATTTATACATAGTTGATCCAAGGTACTGTCAGGAGTTTGCATCAGGAGCAGCAAGGAGAGAATTTTTCAGATAGTGACAAGTTGTAAATTCTTCCACGCTCAACAAGATGGGTCCCTCTCAGAGAAATTCTTCAGAAGAAAGAATATAGATATATACATACCTGTAAAAAGCGGCGCCAATCTTCAAGAGCTTCCTTGCACATACTGACGCCTACCACAAAGACAAGGGGCAGTATAAGACTGACAGCTGTATAAGGCGACACAGGAGTGAGGGACAGTGCTGCTGCAAGAAGGAAGTAGAGATTGGCCACTCGCCGAAACTGCTCAAACAAAGCCTTTGGGAAGAATGTGATCACATTATACTTGGTGGTGGAGACATAGTTACTCCTATACTTGTATGGCTTCACCTTATGCTTATCTGTCTGGTTACAAAACACTAGTCTCGAAAATCCCAGACCTCCCAGAGAGGCGGGCACTTGTGCTCTCTCCATGTTTGAAGGCTTGAAGATACCGCCAAATGTGTACAGCTTGCTAAATCTCATTCTGTTCTTCCCTCTCGCCATTGTCCCTCAAATTCTTTTTCCTCCGGCCCTTGATTCCTCCTCCTCCTCCTCCTCCTCAGTCTCCAAACAAAGATTCTCTACGTGCCTCAAACTCCTCTGATCAATACTCAACTGCTATACGGATCCGGATCCCTCCCCGAGAGAGGACCAAGACCTCAAAAACTATATTCCTCTGCGAAATGGATACAATGCAGGAGGCTACTGTTTGCAACATCTAACAAACTACCGGAGCCTGAAGATGCCGAAAAGCTCCTCAGATATTTTGTTTTTCCAGGCGCCAGCATCGGAGTCGGAGTGAGGGCGGCATCAACATCAATACAGGAACGAAGAGTTCAAATTCATCATCATCATCAGAAGAAGAAGAAGAAGAGCGATGATGCACAAATAGTGGACAACCTTCAGAAGAAGGATCGCTCAAACCTGCGCTCTCATCCCTCCCTGACGGCTTTCTTTCTTTCTCCGTTTCCTTACATTTCCGGAATTCGCCTCAACAAATGTCGGAAATCGCGTATCCAAACGAGACAAACGAGGGGAGAAATCTTTTTCCTGGAAACTGATTGCAGCATTCCCCCGACAAGAAGAAGAGACGGCGAAAAACTCCTCAATGACGCCGACGACGACGACGACTACGACGACGACGACGAAGGAAGAAAACTGCTGGAGGACAGAGGTGAAAACCCGTGCTGATGCTGCTTCTGGAAGCTGGTGGCCCCGTATCGGAGTCAATAGCAAAGAACAAGAACAAGAACAAGAACAGCCGAGCTTTGCTAAAAACACCAATGAAGAGAAGAAAAGAAAGCAATAAAAGCCGCCATTGCACAGGGAGGAGGAGGAGGAGGAAGAGTCGCCTGACTGCCAATGCTGCTTCCAATAAAAGAAAACAACAGACGACACCATCGTGAGCATCGATCGACCAGCTCTTGGCAATTTCCCCCTCCCCTCCCCTCCCCTCCCCGCAGACTCCCGCCCTCACGCACACCTCCTCGACTACCCGAGAGATGCGGTGAAGCCAAGTCTTTCCACGCGCATCGCCGTTGCGCTCCGACAACGAGTTCGCTCGCTCGCTCGCTCGCTCCCACCGACGACAGAGCCGAAGGAGTCGACGGCCCACGACGAAACTTCCAAGAAGTTTCCCGGAAAACATTTCTTTCTCTTTCTCTCTCTCTCTCTCTTTCGAGTTTTCCAAACAAAATGTCTTCACTCTCTGTCTCTATCTTTCGAGTTCTTCAAAGAAAATGATCGCCATTACAAGACTTCTTTCCGAGGAAATTTGGGAGGGCGGGGGGGTTGACAAATGAGACTAGGTTTTACTGAAATTAATAACTTTTCTTTTCTTTGATTTTTTTGTGGGTGTGTGAAGTGAAGGTTTTTTGGGTCTAAAATAAAATAAGTTTGGGGGGGGGGGGGGGGGGGGGGGGTTCCATGTTAAATGATTTTTATTTTATTTTTGGTGAACATATGAAGTTGAGGTGTTGAAAACAATCATAATTATTGCATGGAACATCTGAATAATTTCACTCTTCAAATATGATCAATAAAATAATAAATTTGTGGGAAAATATAATAAATTTTAATTTATAAACAAGATTTATTTAATTTTTTCCAAAAACTTTAGTTATTCACTTTGTCAAGGTGGAAGCTGAGTACCCAAGGGTAGTATGGTAGTGTTTTTTAAGGGGGTTTTTGAAATAGGGGGTTTTTTTTTTTCGGAGCTGATGAAAGGTTCTTTGTGATTTAAAATAGGGTGGAATTGGGGGGGAGGGGGTCTTCAAGGGTGACAAGCAAGAGGCCATTCAAGGTGGTAGCTACAATTTTTTAACTTTAAACATGGAACCCACCACATGGTAAAAATTAAAAGGTTATGATTTATTTAGAGACATTTTCAGTGTAGATTAAGGTTTTTTAAATAAGTGAAGTTGTATTAGTTAAAAATTTCTAGAACATTGTAATAATCTTTTTTTTCATTGGAATTTTTTTTTAATCTTTTTTTTCTTTTTTTTTTCCTTTATTCATTTTGATATTTTAGATGTTGGAATTAGAACCAAAGGTTACCCAAAATCAGGTACTACAAGTTACCCAAAATTGAGGATTATTTAACAAAAAATGAGTCCCACATTTGAAATGAAAAGGAGTTGAAACTAAACTAATGTGGAGCAAGAGTTCTTTTGGTGGGGGGGGGGAGGACTAAAGAAGTTCAATGGCATATATAAGTAATTGCTTTTGTGGTTATTAAGGAAGACTCTTGAAGTTTTACAATGGGCTAGTTAGTGATTTTTGAAGACTCTTCTTTTCCACTACATATAGCTTTTTCAAAATTGTTGGCTAGGAGAAATGGTAGGTTTTATTTTAGAGGCACTTGGAGGTGAGGAAGAGACATAGGAGGTCAAGAGCTTGCATGTGTCGTTGATTCCACTTGCTAGTGCTTAATTGGGTTTTCTATTGTGATGTTGAGAAAGTGAAAATGTTCTGGGAATGAAACTTGCATAGTGACAAGAATTTTGAGGAGTTTAGCACTTTGTTTCTACAAAAGGAAGATTCAAGAGTAGTCACATGATGTTGATTCATGCCTTGTAAAAGCTAGCTTCTATTACATGGTGCTAAGTGGTGATGCGTGGGTGAAAGCGTTTTGTGTTGTTGTGGTTTTGGGTTTTTTGAATTGAATTCTATGTGAAAGTCTTGTAATTCTATGGGTAAGGAACCTTGTTTTGAGTGTGTAATTGTGTATGGGCAAGTGTATTTTGATGGAATCAAACCAAGAAGGTAGAAATAGCTCAAGAGAGGAGACTTGAAGCAATTTGATCTCATGATAGTGCTTTAGATTGCTAAGAAGTTGCTCCAAGTTCATTGTACAAGTGAGATGGTGTTTTTGTTGACCATTTCATTAACCTAATTTTTACATTAGTTTTTTTTCTTGTCTTCAAGTTTGCACCATGATGAGTAAGCTTGTGTGTCCCCTTCTTTTTTTGTTACACTAGGATTAGCCCTTTCAAAAACGTTAAGAACCAAAATTGGGGAACTAGCGAACATCAATCCCGACTTAATTATTTAAGCTCAAAATTTCAATGTTCAAGAATTCAATCAAAAGTCATCCTTTAATTCCTTACAACATATAAAATATCATACTCAATAATGGGAAAAGGACCCTTTAAGATATTTGAAGGACTTGCAAAGTGGTGGTGGAAGCCAAGGGGTAACCATCAATGTTCTTTTTGGGACAAATTGTGTCATTTTTTGACCAAAAAGGAGAGTACTTTTTTTGGTTATTTCTTTTTCCTAGTTTAAATATTATTAATTTTGCTAATCTTTGGGATATATATAATTCAAAGAAAAACTATGGTAACTAGGCCTATCATTGTGTTTGACCTTGAAGCCTTAGGTGAATGGACCCCTACACTAGTATAAACCTTTAAAAGTTTTGGGTTGATTCTAAATATTAAATCTTTTTAATAAAGTGACTAAACAAAGGGCTAGAACCCATGTTTGTCTTAAACACATGTCAACATCGTAAAGATGGGGCGAAAATTTTACAAAGAATTCCAATGGGGCACAAAATTGAAAATCATGAAACTAAACCACAAGCCTTGTTGAGAGCTCTTGTTCTTTGTGCAAAGCTCATGCAATAATTTTGTTGATGCGATTGTCATTGAGCAAATTTTGCCTCACTTACATGTGAATCTTTCAATGTTGTGGCACCTTTGTCATGTAAACAAAACTTGGTACAAAGTTGTTGGTGGTTCTATGGCATGGAATGCACTTGAGATCATGAAGTATGACAACCATGTAATTTGTCAAACAATTTCACTACAAGGTTTTTGAAGACATTTCCTTAAAGACTATTCGCAATTTGAAATTGAATGGTTTGTATTTTGTTTGCACTTGTTGGAGTCTTAGAACCAAATAATTTAAAGAATCTGCATTTGGATTATGGCATAGTAGGTAGAAGAAACTACTATCTATATGTCATTTCACTTATTCTAATGATTTTCAATTTCAATTTGTAATGAAAACATGTAAATTTTCTTATTTAATTCTTGGTCCTAATGGTTTTAATTCTCATCCCCATGGTCCACAACTCTTTTCAATGGTTTTAATCATCTTCCTCTTGTTCCTAGTGATTTAAATTCTTGTCCCCATGGTCCTAAGTTCTTCCTTTTGGTTTTAATCATCTTTCTTTTTATCCTAATCATTTAATTATGGTTTGCATGCTCCTAATGGTTTTAATTATGGTGCCCATCATTTGTAGTGTAGCATTTCTTTATGGTTTAAATTTTTTTTCATAACACTCTTCATGGTTTTAATTATGGTCCCCATGGTCTACAACTTTTCTTAATGATCTTCATCCTCTTCTTGTTGGTCCTAATGGTTTTCATTTTCTCCCCCATAGTCTACAACTCTTCCCCATGATTTGTTCATGCCTATAGATCAAGTCCATAGTCCTAACCATCTTGTTCATGGTTTATCAAATGTATATTCCAATGAAGAATTCCAATGATTATACTTCAAATGACTTCAATTGACCATATTTCCAATGATTACACTGCTAGTGATTATATTTCAAATGTTCATTTTCAATTGGTCATAATTTATGGTGACTATTTTTCAATAGTTACAATTTTTCAATATGTTTACTTCCAATGGTCATTTTCTTATTATTGATTCCAATGAAATTTTTCTAGTGATAATGATGCATCATGGGATGGTCCAAAGCTCCTTTTGTGGTTTTTTGAAATATGTGTGTGAGTGTGATGCATGTGTTTCCCTTTCTTTTTTAAAGGAACATGACAAAGTTTTTAGAGGGTTGTGAGTTTTGAACAATTCAAGTTTGTTGTCTTGCATAAAGGAATGTGATATTACAAAAAGAAAGTGAATTGACAAATCATGAAAATTTTACAACTTTTAGCACATTAACAACTTCATATAACATACATTTTGTCACCTATAGCTTTAGCAAAAAACAAGTGACACAATTTATTCCAATTGCAATATGAAAGGTTGTTTACCAAGATTCCCAAAAAACATACCTTGGATCATAATTGCAAAAACAACTTTGAAGAATTAAACATGTGAAATCCTTAAGAAGTTAAAGATTGCCTTGGGTGGCAAGCTTCAACCAACAAGATTTGATCTTTCTCCATTAATTCTATTCAAATTTTGTTACCAAGTTTGTAAGTTGAACCAAGGGCTTTGATGCCTTCACACAAGTAATAGATTGCATAAGAATCCAAAGATACCAACATGAACACCACCTTGGACCAACTTTGTGAAGTAGTTTTAAACATCTTTTACGAATGGCATTACAAAACATGTTGCATAGGTCGAGAGCAAGTAGGCACTAGCAATGTCCCCCCCATGAATAACTATTTTCAATACATGAAGTGTTGAACACACAAATCTCCTATTATGCATTATTGAAGTTTGATTTCTACATGTTTGAAAACACCAACTAGCTCTTACATTTGTTTGCACTTTTCTTTCTTGTTGCAAAACAAACCCATCACCTCCATTCTCAATTTTGCTTCACACCCTACCTACAAAATCGCATATAATTAATCTACCTAGCATCATCCCTCCTACTCCTCTTCCTCATAAAGCTACTGCACCCCCAAAAACAAAAAATTTCCTCCTCGACACCATGGTTGACATCAACTTTGATTTTGCAAATCATCAAAACACACATTATGTATACTAGCCAAGCTTAAAAACCTTATGTGCATATGCATAGCCCTTCCTCTATCAAGTGCTCACAAGTGAATTTTCTTCTTAGCTATATTCCATCCTAATTATCATAACATAACATATTCCTTTGTTCTTATGTTACCCTTGCTCTTCAATTCTTGGGTAGCCTTCATAAATATACTATAAATCAAGCATAGACTAGTGTGAACAATTTGACATCAATTACTTTTGAATGGCCTCAAAATTGTTGATTAGATCCACCAACATCCACATGATTGTCATAACATAAGGTGCATGTTGGGATATCCCCACTCCCATAAGGTTATGTCACACTACCTATTAGCCTTGAAAGATATTCATTTCTATCTATGGAGGAATGTTGTTTGTTTGTTTTGTTTGTAGTTATAAGATCCACCAAACTAGGATGCTTCAAATCGTGTTCTTGGTGTCTTTGGAAAGCACTCGACAAGAAGGTGTGCATGGGCTCCGTTCCATGACATTTGGACTTGTGGCGCAAAAGTTCTTGAATATTGAATGATTTCTTCACTAAAAGTAAAATCAAATTGTAGCTGAAAATTTTGAAGGAATTGGAATGTGCCTTTGGTGTTGTTGGAAAGATCTTGTGAGCTGGATTTAATGGAATTTATTGGTAAGATTTGGATTCAAAATGTGGGAGATATTATTTTTAAGTAATTTCTGCAGCTGAAAATTCAAATAAATTCCAAAAAATCACGTTTTGGAAGGAAAAATCAATTGAGGATGTGATAACACTTGGGCCAATGGCATAGGCCACACTATTATTCAATATAGGCTACCCACGCAGCAAATGGGGGTGCTACATCTATAACACCAAGTAGTGGAACTATCATAGTAACATGGACAATGTATAGACAATTAGTTAGCATGAATACTTTCCATATTAGGTTGGAAATAATGGAATAGTCACTTTGGCAAACAGGGCAATTGGACTAGCCCTAGATGCAACCAATGGTACAACTAATCCCCAAAATTTTAATAACATGATTTTGAAAACAAAGTGGGCATATAACCAACTATTAAACACAATGTTGCACACTACATATCGTCAACTTATGCATGAATTCTTTCACCAAATCTTCAAATTTTCAATATGTAAACTCCAAGTTTATTTTGATTTCACCACCACAAACCTTTTTCATACATTATGTTCTTATATATTGTATTTTGATATTTTGACACAAAATCAAATACCCTTTAAATACTAGGTAACAAAAAATTGACAAGCAACTTCCAAAAACATCATCCAAAATATATTTTCATTGTTATCCAATGACTCACCATGTGATTTATAAAATGTGAGTTACCCAACTTTATATTGTCAATTGAATGAGGATTAACAATTTATTTAACAAATAAATTGTTAATCCTCATTCAATGATTCAACTTCATCAAATGAGTTATACCAAAAAGTATATATATTAAACTTCTAAAACTTAAATCATCTTCTGAAGTAAATTATATTCAAGTTCCGGAAGATGACTGACTCCATAATCTAATTATGTTTTTTTTTTAAAATCACATTGTTAAATTTATCATTCAAAAGTCCATTATAACTACCCACACACAAAAACAAGAAAACTTAAATGATTCCACAATATCAATAACACATGAAAAATCACAACGCATAAAAATTACTTGTGGTGAAGACAAATCATCATGGTGTAGAACAAATAATCCAAAACAACAATTGATATCAACTAAGGACTAAAAATATAATATAATGTATGCACCTTGTTTTCATTCATGCCAAAAGTAGTGTCAATTATCACAACACTTTGCCCATATTTCAACATCATATGTCTTATCAATAAGATTGAACACTTAAAATGAATGTTTATAAGTTCCTTTCTACCATCACGTTTATCTTGGTGGCAAAAGAACAAATTTGGGTTTTTGCATACCCACAATTTAATGTTTAAAAAAAAAAATCATTATCACGTTTCTTATATGTTTCTTTCATCAATTTCCTAGCAATGCTTTGAGTGTTTTGCTCACAAAAAAAACACATATCATGCTAGTTGCTTACCAAACTCAATTAGTAGTTGATGTTTCTCTTTTGTTTTTGTCATAACTTGCAAGACTAATAGAAGGATCTTTGGGCTTGCAAAAAGTTTCTTCAAATTTTATAAGTATTTTTGGTCACATTTTTCTTCTTTTATTTTCTTTTAAGTCTTGAAATTGGTGTTAAACCCAATATGGATTGGAAATCATGTCTAACTTGTGCTTGAATTTTATTTTTTTAACGCAATGAACCTCTCTTGCATTTCCTACTTCTATAACAACGTTTTATCTTGCATTTGTTCTAACTACAATCATAAATGTGCATCTATAAAACAAAGGTTGAACATATTACTTAAAATTGGATGATTAATTTTTTAAAAATATACCTTAAATGAATCTAAACATGATTTGATATAAATTTAAACTTTCAATTTGGAAAGAAAATGAAATGTAAAATTGATAAACAAACTGAAGAAAGGTCTTCACCAACATTTCATTTTAAAAATCTATTTCCAAGCCTCCTTTAATGTGTTGGTATGAGTTCCTAAATGCCATTACACCCTTTGCAATGCTTTAAAATATGGAGAACAATTAACCAACATGACGACATCAACAAAAGTTTAAGTAAATTGAATAGAAAATAAAAAAATCAACACACTCTTAATGTTTTTTCATATTTTCAATAAATATCAATTCAATTACTTTTCTGGGGCTTTCTAAGCTAACCAAATCAACGAGTTGTATCATTGACAAAAGTTTTTCTTACATGCCATTTGTTATTTCAAACATAATATGTGAGCAACTATAACAAAATCAAATAATCACACATCAATATAATAGAAGAAAATAGGAGTTCAAAAGCTTCAAACATGCTTGTAAGCACCATGTGTAATCATTTATAGTCCTAATGCATGTTAAAACTTAAGGTTGAACTTTGAAACATTCTTGCACTCAAGTTAATTGTACTCAAACAAAACATCAAACTTTCAAATCTCACACAAATTCATTAAAGAAACACTTTCAATGCAAATGAAAATTTTAAATATCATATAGATTTTGTGTTCAATGTTGTTGTACTTCTCTTGTAACCTTGCTCCTTTTATTGGAAGAGCATTTCAATCATTCGTGTTTGTTGCTTTTTGTATTTTGGGGTTTGAACCCTTGATACCAAGAGGGAAAATCCTTTCTTTCTTACTAAACTTTTGATGAGTGTAAAATCTTTCCCATGTAAAGTTGTCAAACAAATTAACAACAATCTTAGTCATGTTTTATAAATGATATGATAATAATCAACCAAAACAACTTATAAAATTCTCACAAAAGATCATCTCATGTGTCTAAAAGTATATATAACAATTTGAAATGTTACCAAGTAAGCAAAAGTGGATGAGAAAATTCTACTCAAAATATGAAAATGCGAGGTAGACCTCACTCATCAACATAATCTCAAACATCTCAAAAATGAATCCAATCTTTCATGTCTCCTTAGACGACACATTACCTCCAATTAACTATGATTTATTAGACCTATACTGCAAAAGAAAATACAAAAAAATGAAATAATACATATATACGTACAAGAGGGCTCATGTAAATGAATCTAAATTAAAACCTTGAATTTGAGACCATGTCCAAAACAAATATGAATTACAAATGATAACATAATGGACAATAGTTGTATGTCCAACAATAGACAAGATTTGACACCAATGATCACAAACTAAATTGCCCTTCCTCCTCTTTCAAATAGGATGGGCATGTATACTTCCTACGTTTTTCTTTACTATACATGACAAAAAAAAATGCAACATTAATGGAAGACATGCTAGCTCTTATGGCAACACCAATGTTCATTACATATACTTATTAACAAAACACTAAATATATATTTTTTGGTACAAGTGCATCACCAATTCATGGGTTTCCTTTAATTTAGAATCATAGCTAATTAATCGTATTCCGTTTTTTTTTCTTCTTGGACAGGCTTTAGATAGCCCTGCAAACAAATATCAACTTGACTAGTACCAGTCACTAGCAAAACACAACAATGATTGTGCTTGATAAGGTGAAAGCAATACAGTATTCAGCAAAACATGCCATCTGATCAAATTTCAGAACTTGTTCTGTCATATCTATATTCCATTGCCAACCTGACCTTCATTTTCTTCATTTCACATCTCCAAGAAGCAAGTAAAGCAAAAACATTATCGAACTTTCTTTCAGTTTGAACTATGTACCTTAGCATTGATAGACTGATGTCACTCAGTCAGTCAGTGGAAGAGCAACGTTCAACATTGGCCTGTGCTTTCAATAAGCATCTTTGCCTTGACAACACTCGGCACCTTCACACCATGTCTGAACTCCTCTTGCACACAGCCAAAGCATGTGGAGGGTTTGTAGCCACGAGCAAATGCTAGAATCTCATCTCTCATCATGTCAAATTGATACAAGATGCCATCACCAGTAAGACCCGTAATCCTGATCCTGGCATTTAAATTGTCTATTTATATTTCAACTGAAATATATACTTTTTCAATCCTGTATCTTCAATAATAAACATTGCATTTGCAGAAGTGGCAGAGAGAATCGAATTAACAAGGCAACCAAATATGGTGGAATGCCAAACTCTGATCATTCGTCACCACCATCTGGATTAAGTTCCTGCCTGACCTGCACTCCATGGCCTCCAATTGCTGCTTCAAAACAAGAGAAACCCTGGCCTTCCAGGTCGACTTTCACCACTTCCACATAAGTGGATGACATTTCTAAAGACCTTGTCAAGGAGAACATGGGGATCAAATTCAAATAATAAAAGAGAATCACACACAAATAATAAAAAACAGATAGAAGTGCACAGTGGTGTGAACAACCAACAACAGTTTCTCACATGTTCAGTGACCATTAACAGACTTTAAAACCACCATAACCTTCCCACCAAATTTGTCAGTTCCCAGCAGTGGGTTATACACCAATGATGTACTGAGTTCCTGCCAGAAAACTGGAAGTAAGCAGAGGCCTCTGCCATGACACTGGCTGCCCCAACAAACATAAAAGCAAATGGAAAAACATAATCAAAGAACATGAAGAGAAAGGGAAAAGACAATAGTGAAAATAAGGAAGAAGAAAAGAAAAGAGAGTTCAAGACTGAAAGATACATGATAAGACTTGGAGATTAAAATGAACTTTCAAAAATCTCTTCACTTGAAATTGATTATCAAGATTCTTAAGGCTGAGGCTCCAAACAGAAATTGTTCTTAGCTAAGTACGCCACTGGTTCCTTTTGATAGAAGCTTCAAACAGTAACCTTTGTTCCTCAGGATGATGATTAGACTTACCATTTGAGGTATGAAGAGCCCAGGGGACTAAAGCCTGAAGAACCTGTACTTCAAAAACACTAGAATCAACATAAGGGACACAAATCATGTTTGGCTGAGAACATTAATGAAAACATTAATGTACAAAATTTGAGTTTTGGGTTACTGCTTAATCCCAGAAGTTGCAAGAGGTGAGAATAGAAGTACAGGAAAGATCACAATGATTTAGGATATATGCCCCCGCCAATTGAATCATTATCTACATAAGTGAAGTCAGAGAAAAGGAATATCAGGAACCAGCAAATCCTCTTCAACCCTTATGGCCAATGATAAACCAGAAAGGAAAACCTACCAACAATTGGACTTGATCAGCAAATAGGTTAGAGGGGATGTCAGGAAAAGAAAAGAATCCACACATCTGAATGGGTATCATTAAGAAGGATACGTTTTGGCAAGAGGGTTAACACACAACCACCTCCACCTGCTCCTGTCAGCTTAGACTGCAGTTTAAATGCAGCCGTGATCTGGCAAATTGCTTCAATTGAAACATGACTGACTCCAATACACTGCAATAAGCCCTGGTTCATCTCCACTAGCTCTTCAAGCTTGGCTTCCTCTTTTGTTCTCACAACACTTGCAATATCACTTTTTGGGAGGCATTCATCAGGAAGTTGCTGCCAGCTTCTAGGTTCATCCTTGTGCTCATGTTCATCATCTGAGTCCAGCCCTGAATTTGATGACGACAGCAAAATTGAGACAACTTCTTCAGCAATTCCATCAATGGCTTTAAATATTGCAGCCATTGCTGCTGGATGTCTGAGAGCACGCTCACCAACACCAGCCACCAAAGCTTTTGTATTTCGTCCCACATTCGTATTTGTGAGAAGCATCCGGAGGGGCATTGGGGAATGCAAGCGCATCAGCTCACCTTGCTTAAACCTCACCACATATCCTGGGAAAGTAGAGCACCAGTTTATGACATTGCTCATGCACAAGACCAAAGGATAAAGAAAAAGTGGCCATGCCAAGTTGCCTGTAATGAGAATCTTACCATAGGAGCTTACAGTGTTATCAATGCCAGATGGGCGCCCATGAATAATACGTTCACCCTCAAATGCCCACTTGTTTACAAGCTCCAAATTCTTCTCATCAACATCATGCCAGTTTCCTGTGTCTGCAAGATTTTGGCTCCCTTGCTCTTTGGGTGTCGTAATTGCTTGTGTTGGTGAATCAAATGTGGCTGCCAAGTCCAGCAAAGCAGCTGCCAGACAAACGCAGTAAGCTGCTGAGGAGCCTAGACCCGCACCCACTGGAAGATCGGAGGTCACCCTCACAGTAATTGGCTGCAAACTGCCGCGTGAGCCCTGTTAGCACATCCCCACCCTTTCAGCTAGGCACAGCAATGAGAAGCATTGCTTTCCACTATCTGCATCCATATGCAAACATGAAGAGAGTATGCAAAACTTGGAAGAGAGGGTTTTTTGTTGTTTTTACCCGAGGATTGATGTATACAGAAACAAGAACGTTGTCACTGCAGCTACAGTGCCCTTTGGTGCACCCCATGACAACTGCTTCACAACGAAAGATCCTAGCCGTGTCATGTCTGAGTCTGAGCATTCCTTCACAACCAAAGGATTTGGATACTGCAGGCTTGGTGGATCCAAAATCTCTTCAATCATCTTGAGGGACCAACTGACATGAACATTCAACTGCGGAAGCTCGAGAACCAGAAATTCTTCTGTGCCTGCAACAAAACTTCACATCCGGTGCCACTGTCAAGAGAAAAAAACTCCTAACTTCACCTTATCTGTAGCATAGGCAGACTGCACAGCAATGCTGCTTGGAAATCCTGCATCTTTTGGGGTAGTGAGATCAGTTAGAGGGACTGGAACTCCTCACTTGTTGGAGACTGTCACTTATTGACTATTCCAACTTTTGGCACAGATTCGGCCACAGGAACAGGCAATTTCATCAACAGAATGTTGCCTGAGCAGAAAGGACCCCAAGCTTCTTGTAACCAGTAACCAGAACGCTCGAGACAGAGATACTGGCGGGGAGAAGTACGGATGCCGGCACAAGAAATTGTGCATACCTCTACACGGCTAAGTCCACCGAGAAAAAGAGAAAGAAAAAAACCATCGCGATACAAGACTTGCGGTGCATTACTGGCCCTAACAAGATGCCGGAAATTGTTTTAAAGATAACATGGCGGAGCAAGAGTGCACCCACTAAATCTTCCGAAGAGAGCAGAAAATGCCTGAACAACAGACGGAAAGAAAATGCACTCCTCAATACCAAGAAACCGTCTCCTTTAGTTCATCGTTCCACATCGCCGACTTCTCGATCTTTTCACGAAGACCTTAACACACGCCGAAAAGAGAAGAAGCACACGACAACACACAATGTGTGCAGCAGGAGCAGCAGCAACAGCAGCCAACGGCAAGAAGAAGACAAGACAGAGGGCTACACCTAGAGACAGAGAGTTTCACCTGGCGACAGAGGACGATGACGGATCCGGGCTGTGCTATAAAGTCCAAGCGCCGCTGCCACAGCCGCACTACCGTGCACAACGGCATGCTCCCCGCTCAATATCACCTTCCCCGGCGCTCTAGCCTCGACCACCAGTTCGGCTCCCTCTTCCATCTTCCAATCCCCCGCTCCTCCCGAGTCCACTACAACTTCCATCTTCCAAACCGCAAGCAGAAAAAAGGGGGGGGAGGAAAAAAGAAAAAGAAAAAAAAAAGGCTACAAAGAAGCCAAAGAGATCTTCGTCGAGAGCATCGAGAGCGCCGTCTCTCCTGTCGCTCTCGCTCGCTCTCTCGCTCGCTACCGGGGCAGGAAACCCGTGCAACGCAAACCGCGCATCTGCAAGAAAACAACTTCTCGCGTACGTACCCACCTTTTCTCCCCTCCGCCTTTGGCGAGAACGAGGAAGACAGAGGAAAGATTATGAACTCACAATAGCGGCTTGATGGATGTCTTCATCCACGAAACCATGATCAGCAGTTCATAATCTGGCTTTGTTGGCGACTGACTATGCACGCGGCCGACCTGACCAACGACAACAGACAGTACTGGAATAAAAAAAAACAACCCCACCCGCTGCCTAAAGAAAAGTATGAATAATATAATTAATTATAATTATAATTATTCCAATTATAATTATAAGAATAATTATAATATGAATACTAACAATATTTATTTATTTATTTTCTTATTATAATTATTTGGTAACAGTAAATAATAATGTAACAAGCAGGTCATTGGATAATGGCTCTGATTACCCCCCACTTCACAATTTATTTATTTATTTATTTATTATTTTATTTTTCAATTTTGTAATGTTGCTGAAGTGGTGATAGTCCATAAATATATTTAGCCGAATTTGGCGATATTCACAGTATGAAAGTATAAAATCTTAAGCTCCCTCTCATTAGGCAATTGTGGTGATTTTGAGGGGATTTTTTTTTTAATTTCTTTTTTTGGGCGAATTTTTTTTCCCCAAAAAACAGGTAATTTGCGACAGAATGTTTTTTTTTCCGAAAATAATATTCACAAAATGGTGAAAATTCTCCCCCAAAAAAAAACACCAAAAAAATAATAATCTACCCCTGGGGTGTTTTTCAGACAAAATTTTCCCATTTTTAATATTGGGAAGGTCAAACCAACAACAGCTAAAAATAAAATAAGAAATTTTCCATAAAAGCCTAAGGTAAAAAGAAAGCCCGAGGCAGCTGGCTTTACCTGAATAAGGGCCCGGACAAGGGGAAGCCGCACACAATGCCCAAATCTGCTAAAGCCCACTACTAAGAGCTTCTTCACCCAGCATAAAAGACATGCTCCAATCTTTTCCCTTTTGTTCCGACAATACTCAAAGGGGACCCAAAAAATTCCAATAAAAACCAATGCCCGGAACCATCCAAGGGTTACTCAACCGATGCCCCGGAACCATCAAAGGGTTGTTACTCAACCGAGGCCCGGAACCATCAAAGGATTATTCAACCGTTGCCCGGAACCATCCAAGGGTTACTCAACCGATGCCCCGAACCATCAAAGGGTTACTCGACCGATGCCCGGAACCATCAAAGGGTTACTCATTGAGTATTATGTAAAAAAAAAAAAATTTAAGTGAGGCCGGGTGTTTTGAAATTGAAATACCGATACGAGCAAAGGCTTGTTTTTTTTTTTGGGGGGTGGGGGGGGGATCGAACGAACTTCCGTGTCAAATTGTGGGTCCGAATGCACTCTGCATCATTCAGTAGTCTCGGCTTCCTCACACCCAGAGCCAATAAAATAATAATAATAATAATAATTGAAAAGGGACCAAAAAAGTGCAAGATTTGGTGGGGGGCAAGGCAGATGACTTTTCTTCTCCTTTAGTGTTCCAATTATGGCATAAGATTTAAATATTACTATATCATTTAATGGCAAAAGTCATGGGGTTCACCGTTTTTCTTTCCCATAGAACTGAGAATTTCGCCATTGCTGATGAGGCAAAGGGACTAACTAGGCGAAGTCTCTTGGGCCGTGTTTTTTTTTTGTTGTTGTTGGCCTTGTATACTCAATGGATTAATGGATTAATAATAATGGCTTAATGGATTTTGGCCCCCAGGTAAAAATAATAATAATATATAATAGGTCTATTTTTACTATATGAGGATTTTTGAAAAATGATTTTTTTTTGGGCTTGTGTTGAAATTTGAGATTAGTTTTTATAGAGTTATAAATTAATAATATCTTGAAGGATTTTGGTTTCTTTTAGAGGATTTTTTTTTTTTTTTTTGGGGGCAAGATTAAGGTATATTTTTGCTATGGTGAAATATATATTTGAGTTTCCATAATTCTTTCTTCTTTTGCCTCATTACTATACTTTTTTTTAAGTAAATGGCAAGGCCATGGTGTGAGTGACACACCCCCCTTATTTAATTTGATTTTGAAAACATTGGATGCTTAGTGGCAGTTTTATTTTCATTTTTATTTTTAAATTTTGAATTTGACAATTTGTTACATCCTTTTTATGTGGGAAAAAACACATCTAAAACGGAAAAAAAGACAATTTTCCAAGTCTTTTCTCCTTTTTTTTCCTTTTTTTCCTTTTTTTTTGCAAAATAGCAAAATTTGCCACAAAAAAGGTCAGATTTTTGTGCCTAGCCTAGCTTGGTTGGGCATCAAGGTGCCTAATAATAAGAAATTTGGGTCACTTATGTTTGGTAGTCAAAATTAATATTATTTTACAATTCAACATTTTACTAAATTATGAATTTTTTTTGTTTTTTCCCCAATTTTATAGAACTAAACTCAACAATATATAGGCCTCCTTTCCTTTTTTTTTCCATAATTTTTTTTTTTCAGTGGGGGGTTGGATGTGGAATTTGCACCCCAAAAAACATCCATCAAATAGTAAAGTTCTATTTTTAAAAATTTACAATTAACTATTTAAAAATTTACAATTACGCTAAATGGTGACCTTAATGCAATTTTTCTAATCTATCATTTCTTAATGAGTTTCAATGTCAATAATTCTTTCCTCTTTCATGTGCTACTTAGGAAACCATTGTCTTTAATTGGTCTAGAGTCTAGACAAGAGAATAAATTAGCTAGATAAAGATATTTGAGCTACGGTTGTGCAAATTTGGTCATGGGCTTTGCAATGAACTTATGATGCATTTTGGGACGTGAGGTTTGCACTAAACTTTACTTGCAAAAGTACTAAACTTTGTGCGCAAATGAGAAGAAGACCATTTCAAACGTATTGTTGGTTAGTTAGTGTCCTTCGTGATCCTAAGAAGAAAGACAAAACTCTTCTTCATCACAAAGTTCAAATGTGGATGTCAATTGCTGCATGTTCCACCAAGTTGTGTGAAACTATTAGCTTTGAGCTTGGGAACAAGGTCAAGTAAATTGTTAGAGCATCTCCAATGGTGCTCAGTATGTGATCCTGCACAGTAAAATCGGATGAAGAAAATCCAACCTTTGCCGCTGGTTTGGCTCAGGAAAATGGTTTTACCTCAGCATACTTGCTCATGTTGCATCCTTGGTGTAAGGTGCAATATTGCTGTGCACCAGCATAAAAGAGGGTAATAATTGTGATCGAACTCCTACTGACTGTTTTCGATCGGCCCATCATAATGATTGGTCTAGGTGGTTTGCTATTAGTAGTCCCCCACCTATTTGATGTCCTTGTTTCAGTTCTATGGGTGGGGTTGCAAATGAGTACATAACCAAATTTGGATGAGAAAAATATTTTCACAAGGTCACATTCGGAGCACCGTTGGAGATGCTCTTACAATTGATTATATATTCGAACTTGTTAGCGTTTTCCAAACTCTAATGAAACTTGAAGATGCTCAAACATCTAAACCTTCATATTAAGGCAGGCAATGTTTCCTTTGTTTGTTTGGCATGTTGATATCTCCCATACCGTGGTGCCCCCACTGTTCACTTCATACCATCGGAAAGCTCTATACAAATAGGTGTCCATGGAGCGGTTTCACAATGTTTAAAGTTCAAACTAGTGTTGTGTGAGTATTTTTTTTACATGTATATATACTCACTAGGTACAAATAGGGTTTATTATTTATATTAAAAAAAATTTAAATCAATATATTCACATAGTCCAAATATTGAAGGATATGCAAATTTCAAATTTTATGTCTTATTTATACCCCTAATATTGATCAAAAATTGATTTGTGGGCGTTGCCAATTTGTTGGGATGTATTGATGCCACTTCTACCAATTGGCAAATGTTTTCAATTTTCTCAATTTGTTGGAATATGGGGTCAACAACAAACCAAATGTTGAACATAATGATCAATGTTAAACACATAATTGATGTATAATGCACAAAAATATCACAATCGATTTTCATAGTTGCAACATTTTACATGTGTATGTTTAGCATTAGACAATTGAGCTCCATGTTTCCATTGAGCAAAACAAAGTTTTTAATACATATGTGCACATTTGTACTCAAAGATTTTTTATTATTATTATCATTATTATTTTCATTTTGACATGGGATTTGTGCACAATCCCATTGGGTTTGGCCTTTGAAAATTGTTTCAATATGTTCCATATTCAAACATTTTTCTTCATTTTTAATTAAATAAATAATAGCATTTTTTACCCCAAATAGTGATAGATGATATTGGGGTTACTTAGACCCTAACCATAATTTTTTTAAACACTTGTTTTTTCATGTAAGTGGCTAGGGGAGAGGAATGAGGCGGGTAGGTTTAGAAGAGGTAGTTATCTTAGTAAAAAGGCATAAACATATATACATACATGATGGCAAGAACTATGTGAGTATGTGATGAATAACTTGAAGCTTTAGATTTTAGACAAATCTAGGAAACAAATTAATATATTATCTACATATTGTGTATATTATGTGTATATTACTTTTTTTAGTACATTACACAACATTGAAAAGTTTTTAACATAATGTTATTACATATAAATATACATTTATAATTAACAAGTAATATATATCCAAATTAAGATATTCAACCATAATATAAAAATTGGGTAAAATGAAATAAAATAAAATTTAATGTAATATTCGTAAATTTAAAATAACTTTTGATTAAAAGAAGTGGTTAAAATGTTATGTTGGTCATAAACTATTTTGCATAAACAAAGTAAAACTTGTTAATGCTCATTTTCAAAATACATGTTTACAAATCATGTCATGAAAACATGTTTTATCCTATTAATAAACAAAAAATTAATTAAAAATCTTTCAAATGACTTTTTTAAAAATTATGTTTATTTATCATACATGTGTGGACCTTTAAAAAACTTCACGGATGAATTTTCATTTCTTTCATTTGAAAAAAATAGGAGAAAGAAAATACATATTAAAAATTGGATTTGTAAAACAATTTATTGTAAACATGATGATATCCAATCTTTGACACAACTTGCCACTATTAAATGTGGTGGATGGTTGGCAAAAACATTGAATTGTCTACTTAAAAATTATATAGTTCATATATACCTTGAGAACATGGATTGTATAATAGACCATATGTATGTTGCTTGCATGCAAATAGTATGACCATATGTTGAGTTCACTTGTTTGCACCAAGTTCCAACCTATCATGCCTTTCATTAAAGGGCATATTGAAATTCTTCTCTAGTGTAGTGAATTTGTCCCCATTTCATTCAATTAATGTTAGTGAAATTCTTAATGTATTAGGCCACATCTCCTACTAACTAGTATTCATCCAATAAATGTTGTCGGGGCACTTGTGAAAATGTTTGTATCACCTAACATTATTTAGAACAAATAGTTCAATAATGTGCAAAAAAGTGGGCTAATATCACACGTGTAATACTCATATCATATTGGTTCAATGATTCAGCGGGATAATAAAACCACATTGATATATATATATATATATATATATATATAGTTGTAGCCCCAAGAAAAATCCCTTATAAACCAATCCATTCTAATTACCTAATTTTGTACCTATTTAGTCTTCATGCACACCCACATAAAGGATACATCGTTTACCAATTGGTCATGAAAGGATCACGTGAAGAAAGTTCCAAGTTTCATTCAAAATCATTTTTAAAAAGATGAAAAAACCGTGTGAATTGAAATAGGTTGTAATCAATAATTCTTGGGGGAATTTTTGTTTGACAAAATCATTGAAAAAAATTCAAAGAAATATGTTTTTTTAGGTTTAAATTTGATTATTTTTGCTATCATATTGGAAAATCTTGCCAAGTTTTCAATTTCACAAAAATAAATAAATATACTTGTTTGTGAGGATCAGGAATGGTGTCAAAAGAAAAAAAGGTTGGGATTAAAGAAGCAATATGAACATGTGCAACAAGTAAATAAATGTATGTTTACAAATTGAAGAATGAGACTTTGATGAAGGCATTTATGAACAATTAAAGGGTCATATAGATAAAAAATGTTGAACTAATGAACTTGTTGTCATTTAGCTTAAGCTTGTAAGAAATGTGTTTCATTCGAATTTTTTTTAATCCAACGCCAAAAACCACTTAGGTTAACCTAAAGTTTCCCTATGCCTTGTTACCCACCCCCCTATTGAAAGGAATGAACATATAACACCACAAAAATAATAATAATAATAAATAAATAAATTTAAATGTTGTGCTACCACATTTGAAGCCCATGCATCAAATTATTCACCAATAACCAAATGTTTATTTTACTTCACAACAAAATGCATGTGAAAATATATAGGAGGAGTGGGAGGCATAAATGAAACACATTGAAGATCTTTAAAGTTCAAATTGAAACTCAAATCTTTAGCTAAGGAACTTGAATAAGGTTGTTTTGGGAATTCAAATCTCATCTTCGGCTCTTACTTTGCATGCACCAACTTATTCATTGAGAACCAAAATGCCTCACATAAGGGCTTCATTTTCAAAAACAACTTCATTTTTTATTCTTACCAACATTGTGTGAGAACTCACTTTGGTGGGTAAAAAATCACCTACATTTGTAAAAATTGAATTTGATTTTCGAAACTATAATTAATTGTTAAAATAAAAACCAAATGTAGAATCGGATCCCTAGTTATGTTTATGTGTGGAATTGGAACCATAATACATTTTTTTGAAACAATAAAAATAATTCTAAAATGAAACGTCAATTGACATTTAACAGTTAACTCTAGTCCCAATTAGTGAAAATTGGATTTAAACTAGGATTTATTTTCAAAATTGTAATTGGAATTAAATGTTTTGATGAACTAACGTGGAACAAAATTCTCAATTCTATTTATGTGTGGAATTGTAACCTTGATAATTCCAATTTATTTTTCAGAATTGAAATGAAAAGTTATTCATGAAAGGAAATAATTGCCCAACATGAGTCTTTCATCCTTACCCTACACATAAGGAAATGGCTAATAAAACTAACCTTAAGTTGGAGGGTTCCCAATTTTGTTCCCAATTTTTGTGCTATAATAAGGAGATTTAAGCTTCCAATTGTGTATTTCATGTTTTCATTCGTTTGATGTGATGGATGAAAACCTAGAAATGGAAGGTCGATGGTAAGGAAGTTAACAAACCTTTTAATGGAAACGGAAAGTAGTGATGGTCTTTAGAATTCAAATCAAAGTGCATTTGTTATTTACTCATTTGTGTCAAATGGTTGTAATGAGTTTCTTTTTATTTCATTTAGAGATGGTTTTATTTATGTAGAGCTTTTGAGAAAATTTCCCTTTGTAAACATGAAATTTGGGCATGCATTTAACAATGAAGTAGGTGTGAAACCCCCATGGATGGAGTGTTTTTGAATATTTAAACATCGTGGACATGCACAACACAACTCTAGAATGTCCTATTTACATGGAAGAACTTAAAGTACTTGTTTTTGCATAGTGGCATTTAATCATTTGTAAAAATTGTTTGTTTTGATGGGACGATGAAACATTTTTCATATGATTAGTCCATGAGAGATTTGCAAGAGAGAAGAACTAATTGCATTAACATCTTTCATAAGCTTTTGCGTTTTTGTCCAAAGATCTAGTGTTGAACACGACACTAACCCAATCAAGATTTATTCAATAGTTGCAACCAATGATTACATTTTTTGGTGCCTCATTAGATATCAATGACATCAAAATATGGAACACCTTGAATGGATTTTGGGGTGGCATCTAATCAAACATTGACCTAAAGGTTGGAGTTTAATGGAGGGAATGCAATTGCAAATAAGAATGAAGATGATATTGAAAAAAAAAACACTTTGTAATTGCATGGCAATTTGCTAAAATATATAAAACATGTGGTGACAATTTGTCACACCTATTCATGGAAATCTTTAATCTAGGTCCATATAGTAGTTGAAGTATTATGTCATCATTACTTTGCAAAAGCCAAATTAAAGAACTTAATAAAAAAATTCCATGTGTGGCTTAAGGTTTAATTCCTTACAACATGATATGAATTTGTGAGCTACAAGATGTGAATCTATTACCTAAGTCAACAAAAAAAATAAAAAATAAAAAATGGAAGCATCTTTTGGAAAACATAATTGAAGAAAAAGGTTGAGAATTATTTGGGTGACCTCAATGTTGAATCAAACAATATTTTTCTAGCACATGCTCACATTGGTCAAAGGTTGGTATCACATTTTTACTTTATCTTCAGTTATGTTTGGATAACAAAATATTTCATAACAAGATTTTAGCTATTTGTTGTTTGCAACATGCATTCACAATAAAACTTCAATATTGTTGAACCCCAAGGCAAGTCATAAAAATTGAAAATTAAGGGGATAAGGTACCTTAAACTTGTAAGCACATTATAACAAAAGAGCTGGCACCCTATTATCCTATAATTTCCCATTATTTTGAGTTATGCATGCATATTTCATTGTTATAAAGGAGGTACTTCCTATAGTTAAATGGTTAATAATGTTGGTCTACATAGTGATTTTATTTTGTAGACCTTACAAGTACATTTTTGGACAAATAATAAATCGCATTGCTTGGGTCAACTTGAATATCTAACGCATGTTTAGCAACTATCATTTGTTATATAAGGTTTGCCCATGTTTATTCAAAAACCTTGACACTAGAAATGGGTGCTTTTTATGTGGGAAGGAAAGGACACTTGCCATGTGAACTAAGCATAATTAACGTGTATGGAGAAGTGGTGTCTAATTTGTCATTATTTATATGATAAAATGCAACTTTCGTATAAGTATATAGTTCAACTAATAATATGGTGGCACAAACTAAACATGCAATTATAATATCTTATTTGTTCTATAGATGTTGGCTATTTATCTTCATGTGGTGAAGATTCTTCTCAGTGCCAACAACTTTGTCTAAGGAAATAAATCACATAATACCCATAAGTTGTTGTATTGAATGATTCAATATAAATGACGATGTCCAAATCTTGTATTGTCATTGGAGATGAATGTTTTGGTACACAATCTTTTGGTATGAGGTCTAGAGATAATTGCAATAGTTGGAAATACTTTTGGCATGTGAGGGTCAAACTTCATTAACGGGAAAAAAAATTAATAACCACAATTCAACTATATGAAAGGACTTCACATAATATTATAATATTAACATTTGTATAATGTGTTTTCTAACATGGTTTCACGGGTCGGAGTGGAAGGGGCAAGACTATGAACATAATCAAGGATCACACATGCACTAATTTCAAAAGTTTGATTGAACAATCAACTTAAGTTCTTCACAAAAAAATCAACATTAAATTAACATGTAAATGGACATGATAACTAATCATTTATACCTTATACTTGCAAAATGTCATTTACTTGTTTAAAGAATGTGTTTATGAAAAAATGACATCATAGTTTATGTCATTTTTGAAAATCATATATACTTTGTCCCTACATTGAAACACCAAAAATTGTCACTATGACATACATTGATTTGTTCTCCCACCGAATTGTTCGACTACCTGTCCCAAGTCCACATTTGATTGTTGATTATCAAAGGGCCTATTATAACTACCAAATTGTTCAAGGCTCCAAACAACATAAATTTATATATGTTTAGGTCATGAGATCATGATATTTTACCATCCGTGCTTTTATCCCAATAACATGATGTAGCTGTTATCATGCCTGCTCCATTTTTTTGCATGATTATACATGTCACTGCAACCATCCTTCATTAAAGATTATCTATTTTCATATTAATTTATTAAAAGATTAAAGGGAAGATGTAGACAAGGTTTGTTGGTATATTAATAAAACTTAAAGAACTTTGCTACACATGCTTGAAGATATGTAGTTTGGCATTAACGATAAATAATGCATGGTAAAATTTAAGACACGAAAGTCATGAAGGCTATGGAGATGAAGATAAAAAATGTTCCATTTCAAGTGGATACCAATGTATTTGAAAGGTTTTCCAAGATTAGCAAGGCGTCGCATGCAAACCTCTAAAACACCATTAGTCCATTTGGTAACCTACATTAATGTTACAAAAAGAAATTTAGCTTGCAATGGGCAATCTAAATTGGAGTTTGGTTTCTTAAATTGAAGTTTATATTTATAATTGAAGTATGTGATTAGTGATATACCTTATCATGATGGAATTGTGTGCTCATGATGGCTTCATCTATTGAATCCTTGATGATGGCATTGATTTCATCAGGAACAAACATTCCCTACATGAACTCCACCCTTTTTGTTACTTACATTGGTAGCGTAGTAACCATCTAACCCTTTCCCACTCTAAACAACACTTCAAGAGAAAGGAATTGATGGAGGTTTTCGATTAACCAAAAAAAAGAAGACAAATGGTCTAAGCATGAGCATAACATAGATTAAATATCACTTTTTCCTTTAAGGCTAATTAATTGGGTTGTGTTTCTTCATGTATTTCATCAAAAAAATATGGGGAATTTTTTTATATTGTGAATAGATTAGTTTACCTCCTCTAGTTCCTTCTTGGACGACATTGTGTTAAAGTGTTACATGTCTTTTTCCAATTGCAATATGTGACAAAATAACACATATAAAAACATATAAATTCCAAACATCATTTTGTCATTGTTGTTTTTTTTTGTCCCAAGTTGTGTTGAAGAAGATGCAAATCATGATTGCTTTCTTCGGTTCAAAATTGTTTGGAAATCTTTATCCAACTTACACAACCAACAACTTTAGGTGGATGTTTGACATCAAGATCTTAAATTAGTATGAACAACAAACAACAATATCTCTTGTTTCAAAACCCTATGATCTTGAAGAAACAAATGATGAAGACTTGTAAGAGGACAAAGAAGAAAACACAATCACCATTGCCACAAAAAGACCATTGTGAACCAATTACCCATCAAAATGCCATGAAGGATGGATGATTAATGGATGGAAAAAAAAATTCATTCAACTTTTGTCCCATATCTAAATTGGTTAGTTTTACTTATTATTTTCATTTTTAACCCTTTTTTTGGGTTTAATTGCATATTAAGAAAAATGGTACCTGTAGGGCTTGTGGTTACGAGTTTTACTAAAATGAAGGCATGTACAAGGTAGAGCCAAACTTGGGCATGATTTTGATAAAGCTTGCAATTGATTGTACCATATGTAAATACATGAATGATTTATATTTTTAAAATGTTGCTTGTGACATTGAACATATATCAAATGGCAAAAAATAAAAAACATGTGCTCCAAAAACATAATGCCCACTCCTTTTACGGCCATTAAAAGAAGGCATTATGTCTTTAGAAACTCTTGCCTTTTGCAAATGGAAAATTATGGTGAGGAACACACCTTCCAATTACACTAAAAATATCATACAAAACATTTACACAACTTAATGCAAGCCTCCCATCTCAACAATATTAGAGCAAAAAATTTTATAAACTTAGCGAAGTTTTGAGGTGCCTAATGGATGTTCCAAGATGTTAATTGGCATGTTGTTCTACCTACTCAAAACATGTGCTCCTACCTATGTTGTTTAGATTTTGTGTTTCAAAACCCCTAGCATGTTTGCTTGCCACCCATTATGCATCCACATGTTTGCATCTTCCCATGTATGTGCCATCCACCATATCCCCATTTGAACCCACTAAAACATGGGACAAAAACATGCAATGTGTGACAAAAGAATGAAACATAAAATAGAACCCTAGCATTTAGGTCTAAAAAAATTTGGATTAATATAAAGTTATATAATGTCAATTTAAAAAGTCACATATATTTTTTAAAAGGATAAATGATATGGAGGATATCAATTTAATAAATTTTTTTTGTAAATATGAATTTAAAGAATTTTTTAACGTATTATAATCATTAGATTAATCTATGAATTAAAATATTATGATCATTTAGTTTCATTTGTATGAGAAAACAGTAAATATGGTATGGAAAGGGAGGTTTATAGTAGATTTAATAATATCTTTTACAAATATAAAATTTATGATCATTTAAAAAATGGAATGTACTATAATAGTTAATATATCTTTAATTTTTTAATTTTAAGCTTCATTTTAAAAGGGAAGATTTCAAAGGGTATGTGAGAAGGTGTGAAAAATAGGTACAAAGATAATGGTAAAAGAGGTGGAGATTTTGAAAGGGAATTTGAAAATTTTATGAAATGTACTTAATAGTTAAATGAATCTTCAAAATTCTCCAAAGATGATAAAAGGAAAAAACAAATCAACATTCAACATGCAACAGTAAATATTGAATTAAAAAAAACTTACATACATGCCATTATAAAAGAATGAATTAACATATTGAAATTCAACATGCAAGCATATTTTTTTTATATGGGACTATAATATTTAATTAATATTTTTTTACATGGGACCATACAAAATGAATTAATAAAATTCTAAAATCATACAATTGTATGGTTTTTACATTTGATGGTAGTGGAGTTTTCTATAGAATATTTATTTTCAAGATGTGATTGTAAATACAACGTATTAAAAATATAATTTCCAACATGACTTGACCATAAATGAAATAAAATAATCTACAAAAAATTAATAAAATAATAAAATAAAATTTACATGTGATTGTAATGATTGAATTTTTATAAAAAAAACCATGCATTGAAAAATCATTTAAATTGTTTTCAAGTTGCAATAAATATAAAATGATTCAAAAACCTTATTTTTAGCACATGATTATAACCTTTTTACATGTGACTATAAATAAAATGAATAAAAAATAATTTTGTATGAAATTGTAAAAAAAGTTACAATTATATATTTTGCATTTGACCATAAGATGTTTAAACATGACAATAAACTAAGCTTTTATATATATTCCTTTACATGCAACAAAAATATTTTCACATGTGATGATAAAAAAACCTACAATAAGTGATTGCATTTTTTTAGTTTCATATTATTTTCATTGTCTTTTTATATATTTCCTTATAATTATTATGGATTACCTTGTATTATTTTCAAGTGAAAGAAAATAATAAACTAAAATGACATTTTTTTTACTAGAGTCAAAATTAGTTGCATGTTTAATTTGATATAAAGTTTGATTCATCTAACACAATGCCAACATGAAGGCAAATGAAAAATTTCTACATCATGTTTGTTTGATCAACCATGATTTGCAATTTACCAAATTTGAAGGAATTTGTTGGCTTCACATTTGTTTTCATGTCCTTGAACAACCATTATTAGGTTAAATATTATTGTTAGTTGTTGATTAGATTGTTGGTTTAGTTCATTGTGTTCATTTCATGGAAGGTTTTTGAATACTACCATAATGGTCTCGTGAGGTTTGTTTTTTAGCCCTTTTATTTGGAGATATTTTATAGTGACCAAAAAAAAATGCAACTAGGAAATAAAAAAACAGATATTGTTGATGTAAACTTTTGTGAGGTGATTTTAATATGACATTAAGGGTGGCATGTATGGTGTGTAGTGTTTGGAAAATACTTTTATTTGGTAATAACAATTTTTCAATTTTCTTATGGTACACCTAACATCATAAACTTAGCATATCCTGACTTAATAATGGATATTGCGCAAAATTTGTTTATTCATAATTTGTATATGTGTTTCACGCACTAATATGGTGCATTTCAAACACATTTGACACACATATTTGTAAGAAGATGCAAAAATTCGTGTGACATTCATTCATTCATAGGTTCATATGTCATTTGTCACCACATTTATTTGTGTGTCAAACATGTTTTCAATGCGTGATATTCATGTGTAAAATGTACGAATCTATGAGTGAACAAACTTTGCACTGTTTTCATTATTAATTCATCACATGCAAAATTTGTGACGAATCCTTTGTGTAGAACATAAATAAATGTTTGTCAAAATGAAACCAACATAGGCTAAAGGGCTTACATATGATGTTGTTTTCTAGCGAGAATTAAAAAATTTCTTTTGTGCAAATGAAAAAAAATTATATTGTTGATTGAGTATGCCTTTCACCTTCATATCTTGTGCCTTTGCATGTTCACATTTCCATTAACTTTATTTTGTGATTTTTTCGGGTGTATTTATTGATTAAAATTTTGTTTTCAAACCCTCATGATCCTTTTAATTTTTCACTCATGATTACTCCCCATATTATAGTACATACTCCTTCATGTACTCTAATTTCCAATTATAATGTTACATTTGCTTAATATTTAGGATTTTGTTGTTATGATTAAAAGCTTTTAGATCAAGAACAAAAGTCTTCATATCAAAAGCAAAGTTCTCCAAAGATTTTTCATGAAGATGGAACAATAGGGATTTGGTTGTTTGTGCTACAATGGTCTGTAAATGGAATGTGAACCAATCCATTTATTCAGGGTGTGTAACTTTAAAGCTGGGGTGCATGCACTTTACTTTCATCAAACAATGGGTGTTGTGCATCTTAATTTCCCATCAAAAGGTATAATACATTAGGTATGAAACATCCATATGTCAAATGACATGGCATTGTCATGTATGACTAAGCAATGACATCACAAGATGGGGATGCAAGACATTTTTTTCCTATTTAATGATTTCAATATTTTTGGTGGTGAATGTTTGATTACTTTTTGAATACTTTGTGTTTTGTGTTGTTTTTTTGTTGGCTAATGTATTTAGTTGTGGAAGTGGCATGACATATTAGTTTGAAGGCAATAAACATGCATGTGGAGAATTACTAAAACCTTGACAAGAAAATGCATCAATATGAAAAATGTTATTTTAGATTATATTGACTTGAAGTTGTTCAAAGAAGTGATGACCATTTGCAAAAATATCATCAAGATTTTTCTAAAGCTTTTGATTGTCTCATGCATACCAATATATTATCATTAACCATTTTGAAGATCTCAAGTGAATGCTTCCCCAATCCTTTAGACAATAATAAAATACATACTCAAGATAATGTAGGATTATTCACATGTACCTTTCAATCAGACAATGTATATTAAGGTAAGGTTCAAAGTTCCTTACCCAATTCCAAACATCTTTGAAAGTTTGTGGAACATACAATTTTTTGTGAAACATGTAGGCTTGTAAATCAAGTGTTCTAGGATAAGTCAAAGGTCTTATCTAATTAAAGTCTTTTAGATTATGTGTTGTGTCATGTCGTATACAAATTGAGGGTTCTTGTGAATGTTTTGGGTTTCTTGAATGTAAGAGGGCTAGTTGGATGCTTAATATTTTGTTTTATTTGTTGAAAGTATGCAAAGAAAGTAAGGTTGTCTTATGGAAAATGGTATTACTAATCATAAATTTAGCATATGACAAATTAACAATGAAAATTGTGCAAAGTTCGTTCATTCATAAGTTCATACAATTTACACACGAATATCATGTGTTGAAAACACGTCTGACACATGGATAAATGTGTCAATAGACGAAATACAAATTTATGAATGAATGAATGTCACACAAATTTCGCATTTTCCTATAAATTTGCATTTAAAACATGTTGTCAATGCACGATATCAATGTGTAAAACGTACAAATTATGAATGAACAAAATTTTCATGATTTTCATTATGAAGTTGTGAGATGCTAAATTTATGATTAGTATTTATACAATTGTTGATACCTATAACATCCTTGATCTAGTACATTTCCCCTTCTTTCTTGTTCCACATCTTTCTACCGATGATCTCCTTTAACATCTTCATTGAATCTCTTTCCATTCCTTTATTTCTTTTAAATTTTGCTTGGTATTGTTTAATATTGCCTTTTAACATTCAAAAATAGAAATAAAACCATGATTCAAGGTGATGATGCAAGAACCTCACAAAAGATATTTACCCATGTTAAAACTTAAAACTTTTCATCTTGACATTTTTTTCACAACAAAATTTTCTTCCTTTGATTATCACTTTCATATTAAATTGCAAAACCTTACCATTAATAATTGTTATGGTAGAATGTTTTAATTTACAAGTCAAGATGGTTATTAAAATCTACATATTCCTTTTTTTGGGGGGCCTTCTTGACTTAATATCATTTCGCACAAGGATTGGACCTAGGTCTACCCCAATATTGTGGTCCCTATGGTGATTGGAGTGCCCCTCCCTTGCCCCATATTGACTAGATGTGACGATTAATTTTTTGATTACCATCTTGACAATTTGAATTTTTTTTCATTTATGGTTTCCTTGTTGTTGTTGTTATTTTTAATTTCTGTTTTTGATTTTCAACATGGAATTATGTTGTTGCAAGGATGGGGACTAGGGTGGACTTGGTGTGTTTTGGTGCCTACGGCAACGAAAGTTTGATCTTGCTAAAGAACATTTATAAAAAGATTATTTATTTAGATGTAGTGATTAAATTTTGGTCACCATATCAATGATTTGGATTTTCTTAAAAGCTTTTTGCAATCAAGATTCAATCATCACATTTGGAGAATTTGAATTGTTTCATAAGGTTTTTTTTTTTTTCCCCTTAGGATTGAATTTAGGTCACCATAGGAATTGGAATGAAGGTGGGCTATGGTCCCAAGTCCAAGTCCACCTAGTCACTAAATTTCTACAATGGCAAAACTTTGGTCACCATTGGGGTAACTAGTTTTACCCCTAAGAAAAGAACACAATTCTATGGTGACTAAACTTTGGTCACCATTGGGACAACTAGTTTTACCCCTAAGAAAAGAACAAAATTCTATGGCGACTAAACTTTGTTCTAGCTTTACCTCAATGATATAATCTCATATGAAACAAGAGAATTATTTTTGTTTAACTTGGTTCATTCATCTTTAGGAGCTCGATCTTCAGATCTTACAAAAAAATTAATATCCCTTTAAGGATATGATGTCAGGATTAGATTTTGATAAATTTTCATTGCTTACAATGTTCAAAGTGGTTTCTCCAATTCCTTCTAATGATCAAAGACATGTGAAATTGTCTACGATCCATGACAGTTAAAGCGCAAAAGGGAAGGACCATTTATCTTCAACCCATTACTAAGATTACATCCAGGTACATGAGCGGGTAATCTATCTGTGGACCCAAGGATATGCCAAACAATCATGCAGACTCTCCAACACATGGTCATATGAGGCTGAAGGTGTAAAAACCAACAATTTTGCAGACCCATTCCAGAGTTGTTTGTATGCCTTCAAATGCACACTCCATTCAGGATAGGATCAAGTTACAACGAGCTGCCAGGCTCCGAAACTCTGCAACATCAAGCTGCAAGAGATCCATCCTCTGTTAGTACATGACCAGATGGTCCTGCTGTTGACTCTCTGTAGATATTGGGATAACTGGTTGCAAGAAAATTCTACAGGGAGCTCAACCATAAGAAGCAGAATCTGGTCCCCATTTGACGACAACACTAAGCATAGGACTAAGACTCTAAGCTCTGTGTCCTATCTGTGCAGCTGTTTAGCTGTTGTGTTCACAAGTAGAAATAAGGTATATTTATGCCCATGGGGTGCACATATTCATGCTAATTAGAAACAAAAACAGATTGGAACACAACATTGAGGAGATGGGAACTGCTGGTCAGGACTGTTGCAGATGGCAGATTTACTCACCATGCCATCTTGATTGCTGTCAAAAAATTCAACCATGTCAGACAACTCATCCTTGCTCCATGCAAAGTCATGTGCAGTTGCTACATATGCAATGTCTGCTACAGAAAGCCGCCCCCTTCCCTTATCTGCAATATCATTTATTGACATGCAACACACATCTCAAATCTTCAATTTAGCTTCCCCTATTGAGGCATGAAAATCCCAACATACCAATCCCAAAACATGCCAAAGGTGCATGGAAAGGGATACAAACAGATATTCACCATCAAAGAGGGCAAAGAGTGCATCTAGTTCGCCTTCTGTAAACTGTGATCTTCCTCCTTGATTCTGCAAACAGCATTATTGGCAGATTTTCATTAGTTTTGACTAGGATTCTGCCAGTGATACGTTCGGCATACTCTCTTTACATCAGGTTCCTTATCAATGAACTTGATTACTTGCTCTTTCAAGACACTTGTGGAGTTAATACTGGTGAGGAATTTAATCTGCATTCCATTCAACTCCAGCTTTGAAATCCATACCACACACATGCAAGAAAATGACACAATTTTATCAAGGACCTATTTCTCATAGCTCCTGTAGAGTTGAAAAGAAACCATCTTCCTGTGTCGTAAGAGCTTCCCTACCTTCTGTTTTCTCTGTCTCTGTCTGTGACCAGATACATCTGGAGCCAATGCGGAATGTAGATCTTTGCCCCTTTCAGCTACACCTATGTTTTTAGACACCTTAATCTTTTTGTTGCGAGTCCAATCGGACTGATTTTGGGTTTCTCCAGTACCTGCAAATTCCAAAGGAGTTCCCATTGAAAGAGCCAGAGCCTGGAAACAAAAAACACTCTCCTTTATTATGAAGCAAGAGAAGAAAATACTAGGTGCAAAGAACTGATGTACCAAGACTAATGATGACACAAGATAGCAAAATAGAGTCTTAGGATGGTATTTGTCCTTGTCTTCACTTGGAGGCTCAGCAATGCAAAAGTGATACAGATTTCCAAAAGTCAGGAGGAGAAAAAACTGCGCTACACAGTCACTGAATATCCTAAATATACAGCCTCCAAAGAGAAAAGCATCAACTTGACATAGGCATACCTGCTGAAGAGCAAGCTCTTCATCATCAAGATCAATGTTACTTGGAAGCACAGGTGCAGAATGAGGTGAGTCCTCCTATAGAAATCAGACAAGAACCAGAGATTCAGACATAAAACAATCATCCTCCAAGCTACAGTTAGATGGATAGCAAATTGTGATGCACAAAGTTTCATAGTGAATCACTTAACTATCTAATTCTGCACAAACTCTGAGTTGCTCATCTGCATTTGAATTCTCTGGAAGTTCATCTTTACAGTGCTCCAAAGCCATCCAATCCTGGCAAACAAAGGGAATTGCCCAAAAAAATTCTGACTACAAAGAGAATCAAGAGTGACCTAAAAATGTCTGACCTTGCTGCCGGAGTTATGAAGACTCTCATCAGAATCTGATTCAGTCTCATCATCATCAGTAGGTTCATACTCTTTGTCCTTCTGTTTCCCTTTGAGTTTTCGAGGTGAACCACTACTACAATCAGACTCAGATTGCTCTGAGCTGCTACTATCCATTGCAGCATTGCTGTAAAGGTACAAGAACACAAGATGATGTAAGGATACAAAAAATTGTAAGAACCCAATTCAATTTAGGGTTGAGGATTTTGAAAAAGGATTGGGAAAACTTGGAAAAGCATTGGGAAAACTCAATTGTAATAAGAAACCCAATTCATCTTTTGCAATCTTTTTCCCGCAAAGACAAAAAAAATTCTTTCAGCAATGTTAGACATCCAAATCAAGGAAAAGAAAAGAAAAAAAAGGGAGGGCGAATTGCATTGTGCCTTGTTGGAATTTTCTCTTTGAGTCGTTGAGACCGTCTCTTAGGTTCTCCTCCTGCTTCGGCTACTTGCTTTTGCCTCCGCTTCACCTGCTTGCCGCCTTTCACCAAATCTGCTACTGAAGATGCTAATTCAGAGAGTCCTAATGCAGCAAACACGGCCTTATTATGCTCTATGGTTCGAAGTCGCTCCTTCTCATACTCTGTAATCACCTCATCCCCTAATTCCATCTCGTCTATTCCCACTTCTCCACTACCACCACCACCACCACAATCGCCACCATTCTTTCCCATTCCGCTACTCAGAAAACAAAATCAACTCCCTTAAAAAATCATGCACAACACCGCTGCTTGAACACAGAAAAACAGACAGACAGACAGACAATATTTCAAGCTACCCAGAACATCTCTTCTTCTTCATTCGCAAATCGATCAACAAGAGAACCTCCACCACTACACAACACTTGGCAAAACCGAGCGATGGCAACAAGAGCAGTATTGAACAACCAGAGCAGAAACCCTAAATCTGAAACCCTAATTCGATCAAACCTCTCTCAACACCCAAATTCCTGTGTCCCAGCTTCAGAGAGCTTTGTTTATTTATTTATTTATTTATTTATTCATAATTTTAAAATAAAATTTTATCTTTGATTTTATCCAATTTTGTGATGTAGTAGCCACAATGGCAATCATCCACAAGGGGAATGAGCCAAATTTGGCTATAGGTCAGAGGGAAAACTAAAAATTTCTCCTTTTGTGACACAACACAAAATAAAATCAAATCAAATAAAACAAAAAAACAACACAAGCAATGTTCTAGAACCATGTCTTTTAGTATGAGTAGGTTATAAGGTTGCAAATGTATAAAGAAATTGGAAATGCTAATTGTATTGAAAGATAACCAAAAACCCTAATCCTTGACCAAAGTTGGTTGTGACAAAAGACATTTAAGTTTCGCATGCAAGGTGTTTCGCATTGATATTCCATTGACATACGTGATTTCTAAGTATTCTTTAGCAATTGCGTGATGAATACCTTGAATGTTCAACATTTGCACAATGATGTGGGCCATAAGCTACCATGGCGAAGTAAATCATGGCGAAGTAGAATAGTGAGATTAAGGATATTTTGTTGATGACGTAGTAGAAGAATGTGCGATCTATGAAAATCAAGCGCAATAAGGATGTGGTGAAGTTCAAGGACTTGTGATACAATAATTACCTTTGTTACTTGCATGTGGTGGTCAACAAGCATAAGAAGAAGAAGAATAAAAGGGGAAGAAGAAGAGAGGAGTAATACAGAGATAATGTTTTGAACAATTGTGGTGTGACATGTGGTGCGTCGACTTGCCATTGTTGTTGCGCTTATAGAATATTAAAAAAGCCATACTAGTCTTATTTGTTCTAGAGTAATTCATTTTTCCTAGAGTTAAACCTCAAGACAAATAATTTTTTTTATCCTATCAAAAGGCCAGGACCTTGTCCTTGGGACATTGGCCTCCACATATTAGGACTTGGTGTCCTAGGACAAAATGTTTTTAAGAGCCTAGGACCATAAGGTTTGAGGGCTTAAGACAATGAATTCAAGGCCTATGCCTTGATGCTTTTCCAATCCTAAGATAGTAAGGCCTAGGATATGAAGAACATAGTGGTGAATAGCAATCTATGTGATATCTCATAGCTGCACTAAGCCATGTTTGAATGTTCGAAAGTTGAGGTGCATGTTGTGTGGTAGTGTAGGTTTCTTTCGCATTTTAGAGATGGAAAACCATGAAATTCAAGACCTCGAAACACTATGCGAGATGGAGATCGAGCTTTCATTCCCTATAATTCCTTGCAAGACTTGAAATGTTAATGTCTGTGCATCTGCCATTGCATCGAAACCTCTTTGCAATGCAATACTCGTGATAATCATTATTACCTCTTGTGTCATAAATGAGTTTTGGCCTAGTGTTAGACCTTGAGCCGCAAAGTTTGAGCACAAGCCAAATCATGTTTTGGCCTAACGTTAAAATATTCTTGAAAATTTTGACTTAGGGTTAAAATATTATTGAACATTTTGGCTTAAGGTTGGTATTTTTTTTGGCATCTTGGCGTTGGCTTGGCCACTTTGGCCCACTTATAGGGTTAAAACTAGTACAATTCTTTTTGTATTTCATATGCACTTTTGCAACAACTAGGCCCGCCAATGACATGATTTAATTAAAAAAAATTTAAGGATTGCTTGGGCTTTTGCATCCTAGAGTTTTGGGCCAACCATTAGTAGGATTTTATTATTATTATTATAGTATAAATTTAAGGCTTAGTTGGGCGTTTGCATCTTAGAGTTTTGGGAGTTGCCCTTTTTGTATGGTTGTCTTTTTGTGTCATCTTCAATTTGAAATGCCCCTTGTCCTCATTGTTTCGGCCTTTACACTTCATAAGGTCTTTCGAGGCATGTTAAGAGTGTTCATCCTCATGTTAACCTCATTTCTTAAGTTAATTGGGTTGTTTTGTTTTTGCAAGTGTCCTCCCTTCCTAAGATACACCCTGGTTCTATCCCTCTTGTTTTTTTGGGTTGGCTTTGGGTTCAATTTAGCTTCATTTTGGGTTTGTTTGAGGTTTTTATTGCATGCCTTTGTTTGTTTTATAATATCATTCTAGCCATTCAAGATGAGGTCAAATAGGTTTTTTGCTTATCTTTGACCAAATTGCTTGAGATTTGATGGATGAGTTAACATGGTTTTTTCTCCTCCTTTCACCATGTTGGTGTTTGTGCTATATTTGAAGAGGTTGTTAAGGTCAACAAGAGCTTTTTGCCTGCCTTAGGAGATTTATGGTGAACGATTAATATTCTCTTTAAGAGAAGTCTTCTCATGCCTCATGTGCTCCCCATTCCCATCACTCTATGGATAATTCTTCAACCATTCATTTTCACTAATGTTTAATTTTGGGTAAAGTTGAAGAGTATAGTTATATTGTTATAGTTATTCAACCCATGACATTGTCTTTTCCTTTGGAGGACATTATTGCAACTTTGCATCAATTGCATCCCCTTCCTTTATACCTTATCCTTTCACTTATTTTATACTATTAGCCTGAACACTCCTTTGTCATGGATAGGATTTTATTTGCACATGTTTTAGCCATTACTCCCCATTTGTTTTCAAATGGATTATTTTGGATGGTTTATGAACATCTTTCATGATGCTTCATACCAAAGGACCCATCCTCAAGGTTTTCATAATTATTCTAGGTTGTTGTGTTGTTGCATGTGGTGATATCAGTAGGTTGGTGGCCTTAGTGTTGGGAGCTCGTACATTATTAAGCATGGCAAAGGATTCTAGAAGTTTTCTTCCTATGGCCGTAGGTGAAGTGTTCTTTTTGTATGTATTAGTCATTCCATTTTCTTTCATCTTCGAGGACCACTTTAGGAGCACCTATCCCCCATCAATTTGGAGTGTTAACCCATGGAGGCTATGAGACCATCCCTTTTGGCATAAGAGCCCTTTTCAACCTACACCATGATTGGGTCATGACACAAGTCGATGTTAAAAATGTTTTTGATAACATTTTTCGAATTATTATTATTTTTAAATTGCAAGATGTTGGGGGTCCTTTGGCGAACATTGTCCCCTTTATTAAGTTGTTTTATGGTGCTCATTATATTTTTTATTATTAGCATGGGGAACATGAAGAGGGGGTCACCATTATTGAGCCATCTTCAAGCACAAGGCAGGGTGACCCCCTAAAAGGTCTTTTATTTGCCATGGCCCATTATTGAGCATTCTTAAAGACCATTGCATGGACCCCCAAATGTGTATTTCCATCCTTAGTGGACAACATCCACATTGTGGGCCTTACATTACTACAAATCATGGTTTTTAAAAAGGTTCAAATTGACTAACTTCTCATTTTGATTTATGGACATGTACATTTTGACTAAAGGCCAGGGGCTTGAATGACACATGTATGTGTTGATTGATCAATTTGACTATAATGGGTTATTTATTAAATGCACATAGTTAAGTTGTACAACCTTAGTCAAAATGGTCAATGGTCTTTAATCAAGTTGAATAGTTAATCAAAATTGCCAAAGATCTTTAGTCAAAATGACAAACGGCCTTTAGTCAAGTTGAACATTTAGTCAAAATGGTCAATGATCTTTAGTAAAAATGACCAATGATTTTTAATCAAGTTGAACATTTAGTCAAGATGGTCAATGGTCTTTAGTCAAATGTGACATGGTTTATTACCTTATGTATCTACCTCCTACCTATTTATTTAATTCATTAATCGCCTACCTATTACCCACCCACCTATTATTTACCTATTGACTTATTTACCTATATTTTCTCACCTACCTACCTACATACCTACCTATATTTTTCACTTTCGTAGAACCCACTTCCTTACATATTATCTACATATTTATCCATCCACTTATTTATTTAAGTTTAACCACTAGGTCTAACCACGAGGTTTAGGCATTAAGTTTAACTAAATTTTAACCATTAGGTTCAATTTAAATTTAACCAACAAGTTTAACCATTATATTTAGCCATTAAAATTTAACACTAATTGGTTTAGCTTAAGTTGAACCATTAAGTTTGACCAATAGTTATAGCCTAAGTTTAGCCACTAAGTATAGCCACTATGTTTACCCATTAAAGTTACCCATTAAATTTAACTTAGGTTTAGCCATTATGTTTAATCATGAAATTCAACCATTAGGTTTATCAACTATATTTCACCATTAAATTTAATCACTAGATTTAATCAAAGTTTAGCCATCATTTTAAATCATTAAGTTTAGCCATCATTTTAAATCACATAGTTTAACCACTATATTTAACCATTATGTTTACTCATTACTTTAAATCATTAAATTTAACCTTTACGTTTAGCCATTACATTAAATTAGTAAATTTAGCCACTAGGTTTAACCATTATTTTGAATTATTAGGTTTAGCCATTAATTTAAGTCATGAAGTTTAGCCATTAGTTTAAGTCACTAAGTTTAACCATTAAATTTAACCACTACTTTAGGTCACTAACTTTAACATTTAGATTTAGCTAGTATTTTAAATCATTAAGTTTAACCACTATGTTTAATCATTACTTTAAATGATTAAGTTTAACCATGAAGTTTAATCATTACTTTAAATTATTGAGTTTAGTCACTAAGTTTAGCCATTACTTTAAATCATTAAATTTAGCCACTAGGTTTAACCATTATTTTAAACTATTAAGTTTAGCCATTGGGTTTAACCATTATTTTAAATCATAGAGTTTAACCATTAGGTTTAGCCATTAGTTTAAATCATTGAGTTTAACCATTAGGTTTAACTAATAATTTAAGTCACTATGTTTAGCCATTATTTTAAGTCATTGAGTTAGCCATTAGGTTTAACTAATAATTTAAGTCACTGTGTTTAGCCATTATTTTAAGTCATTGAGTTTAGTCATTAGGTTTAGCTAATAATTTAAGTCACTATGTTTAGCCATTATTTTAAGTCATTGAGTTAGCCATTAGGTTTAACTAATAATTTAAGTCACTATGTTTAGCCATTATTTTAAGTCATTGAGTTTAGTCATTAGGTTTAGCTAATAATTTAAGTCACTATGTTTAGCCATTATTTTAAGTCATTGAGTTTAGCTAATAATTTAAGTCACTATGTTTAGCCATTATTTTATGTCATTGAGTTTAGTCATTATGTTTAGCTAATAATTTAAGTCACTATGTTTAGTCATTATTTTAAGTCAGTGAGTTTAGTCATTAGGTTTAGCTAATAATTTAAGTCACTATGTTTAGTCATTATTTTAAGTCACTAAGTTTTTGTAATTAGGTTTAACCATTATTTTAAGTCCTTGAGTTTAGCCATTAGGTTTAGCTATTACATTAAGTTATTGAGTTTAACCATTAGGTTCAACCATTATTTTAAATCACTAAGTTTAACCATTAATTATCACCTAGGTTTAGCCATTATGTTTAATGATGTGAATTGAATATGTGAAATAAAAAACTTGATAAAAATTATATTCTTTTGATGGTGTAATCCATTGGTAAGGACTTATTTTATTATTGGAAGGTTTGGGGTTCAATTCCTTATACTTACAACATATGTGCATGTTGAGAAGGCTAGGGTAGGTAGGTTAGAATAAGGTAGTTAGGTTAGGTTAAGTTAAGTAGGTAGGCTAGATAGGCTAAGCTAGGCTAGGCTAACACCTACCTAATTAAGTACTTTTTCGACCTATTTACTACCTACCTACTTATTAAATTTCAAAATAATAATCTAAAAAAGAAATTAATTTTAAGTATAAAATTAACCCAATCAAATGGTCCATTATCCACTAGTCAAATAATTAATCATTTTGTCTAATTTGACCGCCTAGTCATGTTGGACATGTATAAAACAACTTGTCTAGATTGACAGGGTGATTTTTTTGCGCTTGTCACTTTTGGGTATTTTTTGATTAAAAAACCTAATTGAAAAAACCATGAATTGTAGTAGTGTTATGGATGAAATTATCCCTACCTTTAACCACTTTTCGACCTAATTAACCTAAATTGGGCTTAGGGTCAAGGTGTCAAAGTGTAAGCTTTGAAATCCTTCATGGATATTTTCAGGCATAGAAATTTCTCACAGTTGCACTTTGGTCACATATGGCTTGCACATTTTGAGTGTGCGAGTGGGTTCTTAGGACTTTGTCACCAATTTTTTGAAGAAAATTTATATTAGGATGTGTCATATATTGATGATCTTCTTTTTTTGGGAAACACACATGTTGCTTTGGGCATTTCATCTTCATGTGTGGCTCGTCAAACTTTTATCTCATTTAAACAATACCTCCTTTTTCTTCCTTCATGTCTCTTTTGGTAGGTTTTGACAAGAGAATTATGTAAATATGTGGGGACATTATGGGTTTAAGGTCATGAGAATCTACTCAAGGCCTTTTAACAAAACGTTGTGCCTAATTACCATTCTCATTTGGTTGTATAAGCCGTCTTTCTATGAAGGATTACATGTCAACTATTTTTCTAAGGAGTTGGGCTTTGGTGGTTCTATATTTATGCTCCAAGTTTTGTATTTTTGATAGACCCATTTTGAAGGAGTATGTTTTTTGGGTTGAAGGGGTCCATATGTCCTTTATTTTTGCCTTCATGTAGCTCATGAGAGCCTTCTTTTCTAGTTGATAATGTTGTATGATTTAACAAAATTGTTGTTAAGCTTACATATTTTAATTTGAAATTAAGCCCACCTATTTGAAATGGAAATATTTGGACTTGGCCACAAGTTTGTTAAACCATGATTAGTCAAATTTTGATGGTTCAAACTTTTATATATATATTGAGGTGAGTTGGACATTTGTTAAACCATGAGCCCAAAAAACCATAATAGGTCTACCAATTTTTTGTCATGATTCTTCTCCAAAAATAAATAAAATTCTGAAGGTAAGCACAATATTTGTTAATGCATGGTCCAAAAATGTTGTGGTTGATCAATTTTTTCTCATTTTTAGAAAATATTTAAAAAATTGAATGTGTTCATAAAAAAATTTAGCCCGTAAGCGAAAAGAGTTTGTGTTCAATTGGATTTTTTTAACACATTTTTTTCTCTTCTACGATCCATGGTGACGTTAGCAACTAAAATGGAAAAAAATGAAGATAGGGAAAATGAAAGGAGAATGATGAAAAAAAAGAAGCACAAACACTCAACCAAAAGTAAATAAGTTACATAAAATATCAAGTTAAAAATTTTAAAAATTACATAAACGAATTAGTTAACTTTTTTGGCTCGATGATAACACGTTGGAACCTCAATAAAATCTATTTTCATTTTACATTACACTCAATGACACAAGCCCACACATAAAATGATTTTTGAATTTTCATAGAACAGCCTTTGGATGTGTTTTGAGAGCTCTCAACATTTCCATGGTCATGGTCCTAACCATAGTGTAAAGGGGCCCAGCCCAACTCTCAAACCCTTTTGGGGATAACATGGGGGAAAGCAAACCATGCTTGTTCATGGGTGGTTCAAAGGTTCAAAGGGCTTCATGAGAGGTTCAAAGGCAACATTTCCTCTCCCAACACACCAGCCCCCCACCCCTCCCCTCCCCTCCCCTCCCACCCTCGCCAAATGGGCACAAGAACGCCCTCTCATGATTTTTGGTGCTGCCCTGCTTGGCACTATCCAGATAAGGATTGGGAGTTAGGGCTGAGGGCCACCCACATACACATGATGGTGTGGGTATGAAACATTTGTACATTTTTAGCTATATTAAAAAATTAAAAAGTGCTAAAAAAATCATGTGCTTTTTTTGAGATTTTTAACAAGCAGAATTAGACTAAAATTTAAGAAAAATCGTGAGATTTATATGCATGGTTTAAGTTGGTAGCCCCAAAAAAGAAAAAAAAAACGCTATTTAAAAACTCTACATTCATATTTAGCTTGTAGCCAAAATTTTGATAAATCTTCCAGTGGATCATTGCCATTTTGGCTACAACACAAAATTCACCCAAAACAAAACACCGAGAGAGAGATCGAGAGGTTGCGTTGTTGTACAATCTTGTGCCATATCACGATCTTATCCAAAATTCGTTGTTTGCTGGCCTCGTGTTTAATCACAAATTGGTTGGTTTTCATGCTGCTGCTGCTGCTCCTTCGCCCGCCTGATGTCGTTCGTTCGTTCGTTCGTTCGCTCGTACTCATCACTAAACTCTCTCTGCTTGTAACAGCGATTCCAATTAGGCTGGCGCATTTATCTATATCATTCGTCTCTCAAGCGAGTGTTTTTTTAGCACGTGGGCTTTTTGATGCCCATTTGCCTTCTTATCCGTTTTTTTTCTTATTTTCTCTTTTGCTTGGTGAGTCTTTCGCCTGAGCTCCGCAGTTCCAAACTTGGGGGGTGGAGGACCGAGCAATTTGTCCAAGAGTTTTGAGCTCCAAGGATGACTTCCGATTCTTCAGGGATATCCGATTCTCAAGCAACCCAAGGCCAGTTCTCTCTCTCTCTCTCTCTCTCCTCCTTTTCTCACCTCAGTTCATTTGAGCTGAATTTATCAACAAGCTGTAGAATGAGAAGAGTGCCCGTGTGATGGGAAGTTTGCAACCGGCTTTTTTTCTCAAGCAATCTCCTGATTCCCAAAAAAGGGATGCACAAGAAGAAGAGAAGAAGAGAAGAGAGTTTTATGATTCTCAACATGATGAGGAAAACATATGAGTTGATGGGTTTTATGGGGGAAAGAGATGGGTTTGTTGTTGTGCAAACAGAGAGCAGTTTGCAAAACACAAATTCAAAAAGGGAGTTATGAATTGATTGCTTGACTCTTGTGTGAAAAGGTGGATTTGGGTTAGAGGATATGGATATGCATATGGTAGACCTAAAACCTAATCTGGCATTTTTTATTGGGGTCTTGGGTGTGCAATCAAATGCAGGGCTGATTTGTGGAGAGTGTAATTCTGCTGTTGCAAAGTGTGAAAAATCCCCATTTTATGAATTGAAAAGGATTCAAGACTAGATAGATGATGAGATTTCTTTTGGGTAGCTCTTGGCGGAATGAAGGATCTCCACAAAGGGAATGATTAGTTGTTGTGTGAATGATTTGGGTATTATACCCAAGCTGAAAGGGATCTCAGAAAGTTGAGGATTCAGTTTTGAGAAGGAAAAAGACGACATGAGTGTTTGTAGTACTCTGGTGATTCTGCAGTGGGAAGAAGATTTGTTAGTAGGTTGGTGCTGCTGTACTCAATAAGGAGTTCCAACCAGTGGGCAGAACCTCTACGAGAGAGAGCCTGGCAATTAAGCAGCCATTTCAATTTTGGCAAAGGGACCTGAACAAGTGCCGCTGCAAATCTACAGTCTTGTATATTCTCTTTTGGAGCGATGGCAGGGTGTTCCTCTCACATTCTGTCTCGCCATTTGCCCTCTTCCTCATGGGTAAGTAAGCCTCCAGTTTTGGCTTCTCATAGCGGTCTGCCCCAGACCTCTTTGGCAACACATCTGGAAGAGAGAAAAACAACAGACAGCCAGTTTATAGTTAGTTGTGTTAACCCTAGGTGATGCTTGCAATGCATTCTGGAAGACTGTTGCATCATCTCTGACTTGTTTTATAATTGAAACAAATGTGCATTGCAACAGGTGCTGGATGCACAATACAGATACTTCCATGCAAACAATTCAAACAAGAATAATTTTTTCATCCCTCGCACCACCCAGACTCATCGAAATTGGTTGAAGCACCAGCAGATGGGCTCTTTGCATTTTGCCTGCATCTGCTCCTGTCAATCTTTAACAGCATCTCCAAGACAACATGCCCGAAGGGTGGTCTCCCTGTGTCCCTGTTTATTATCCCCGATTCAATCCCTACCATCACAAAGGATATTGAGCAGCTCGCCTCTATTATGTAGCAGTACTAAACACTCATTTTCCCACAGTTTTGCAAATGAGATGCTGCTGCTTCAGAAGTACTACAGATACCGAAGATGGAGATGGGTGGTTACTCATTCCCAAGTGGAGCTAGCTAGTGGCATGGATGTTATTAATAACCTGGGGCTCGATACCCTAACATTTCTTGCAGCCACTGTATTTGTCGTCCCCACTTTCAAGGCCATGAAAGCGAGCCCGGTAACACTATTCTCACACTTTCTGGACACCCATCCCCATTTCATGAGCTTAGAAAACAGAACTGCAAATGATTCCTGAATGATAGTATTACCATTGACTGACTCAAGTGATGTCTGTATCAGATTTTAGGGTTTCTTCTGTCAGGAGTTGTGCTCAACCAGCTGGGCTTAATTCACAGTGTGACTGATATAAAAGCTTTATCCGAGCTTGGAATTCTCTTCCTTGTAAGTAGCCCCTTCTGTTCTTGCTAGTATTTATTTATGTCCAGGACCAAAATGCTCTGTTTTAATATTCCCATAATCAATGGGAAGGTAGATCTGGCTGATGTGTTGCATTCTGATTTGTCCCGGAGACAAGCCTATTTTCTGATGACCTACCTTTTTCTTGAACTTAGATGCAGTAATCTACTTTTCATCCTTGAAGAGCCCTTTCTGTCTCTGAAGGGCTAGTAATGAGAAATGGCTGTGAGCTTGATTTGCCTTTCCTGTTGATTATGTCCCATCATCAACTTGAGGCCACCATCTACTGGATATAGTCTTGATGCTCCCACACCTTGACTATATGTGGTAGCTGGCATCCTCTTGCTAGTTACCTAGTCCTTCTTGTTCTGCCACCTGCAAGAGGGCACACATTGACCTAGATTGAGTTCGTACAATTTTTGACTAAGGATTTTGGGTTTGTGATTGCAGCTTTTTGAGATGGGATTGGAGCTTTCATTAGCACGTTTGAAAGCACTGGCAAAATTTGCATTTGGCATGGGTCTCGCTCAGGTACATCCATCCCTGATATTGATGGTCTGCATGAATCAAAATTGAGTAGTTTTGTTTGGGAAAGTTGACAGTCCATGGTTCATTATTTGTTGAAGAAAAATTAACAAAAATCATGTTGTATTGCTGGCAATGGTTTGTGTGTTTTGTTTTCAACTTATGTAGGTGTTTCTTTCAACATTGGCATTTACGGCATTCGAGCTGCCACCAAATGGTGCAGTGGGTACACGTATTTTGGAGTGGCTCTTCCATGCCCGGCCTGATCTGGTGAGTACTCCATAATCAAAACATCTATACTCTTAAACTGTCCCTCCAAAGATGTTCAAGCTCTTCTCCATATTTCAACCAGGGTTCCCTTTTCTTGGTCTGGCCAGGTCCCCATCTCCTGTAGGAAAATGTGAAGGAAGCTGGACTGTGCACGAATGATGAGCTGTACATGTGATAAAGGGTGAGGGCGGCGGTGTGAGCACAGGTGAATATCAGGACAGTGGATGAAGCAGTGGTCATTGGAGCTGCACTATCATTGTCTTCATCAGCTTTCGTGCTACAGGTTTGTCACTGGAACAGAATTTTTTTGTAGTTTGCCTGCAAAAACACACTTTAAAAAGTCCACTGAATTGCAATGAACATTATCCATTTTGAGCTCTTAGGTCAAAAGTGAGAGAGGGGGGGTTGGGCTGTGGGGATTGATACCAGCTGCTTGCGGAGAAGGGGGAGCTACCCACCCGTTTTGGTTCTGCAACTCTTGGAATTCTTCTTCTCCAGGTAAAAGTCCTTAAAATGGAAAGGGAGAGCAGAAAAATAAGGGTTTAGGGTTTAGATAAGGCTAGTAGTGCTGTTATTTTTGTTCAATTTTTCAGTGTTATAAAGTAATCAGAAGGGGAAATGAGAAAACTAAGACCAGTATCAGAGTTTTTTTTTTAATCAATTTCTCGGTGAGAAAATCAAAAAGTTTGTTTGTGATGGAAGGGGAAGTTGATTTTTTTTTCTTTCTTCATTTGTCATATTTTCTGTGCTGTGTAAGGCTTTCTACCCTTACTGTCAGTATGTGGGATCATTGCGAAGGAGCATTGTTGCTCATCTAACACTGTAATCGGGGGCAGGATATTGCAGTTGTGCCACTGTTGGTCATCCTTCCCATTCTGGAGTCAGGGGTAACTTTTCTTTGAGAATATCCTTCTTTTCAATTGGGACCCATATCCCCTTTCTTTGTGAACCACCCAGCCATGCCAACTTCAATAACATGCAAATCCAGTGCGGGGTCTGCATTAGCTTCTATGATGTTGCTTGCTGACATGAAGAGTATTGAATTGGTATTCGCAGAATTTGGCAGAGAAAAATCTGTGGCCTATACTAGCAGCAGAGAGTTTGAGGGCCCTTGCTGGTCTCGGTGCCATCTCACTTGGGGGTCGTCTTCTTCTACGTCGAATTTTTGAGGTTCGTGCTCAGATTTCTGCCCTACTATATTGTTGAGAAATGTCAAAATTCATGGTTTCTGATACCATAGCTTCTGAGTTGCTAATATTTTCTTGTTTTTGTTTTGTGGTCACAGATAGTTGCAAACTCCAGGAGCTCAGAGGCATTTGTTGCACTGTGTCTTCTGACAGTTACAGGGACTTCCTTCCTCACTCAAAAATTGGGCTTCAGTGACACAGTATGTTGCTGCTTTTGCCCTTCATGCACAGACCTCAAATTGATTTGATTGCAGTGGGACATTCTTTCAGTGCTGAAAGAAATGTCAAGTTTGCAAGTTTCAAAGCTGGTTGTCTTTTCATGATTGAACCTTATGGGTATTTCTATGCAGACTTAGGGCAAGAGAGGGTCTTAAACAAAAAGTCACACTTGGTTGTGAGAAGCAACTGTGTGCATCTGCATATGAAGGCCAGAATCAAAGGATTTTTGACACACCATTGAGAATATTTCTGACTTGTGGGTTGTAGCTTGGAGCCTTTCTTGCTGGCGCCCTATTGGCAGAAACCAACTATCGGACACAGGTGGAATCTGACATTCGCCCATTTCGAGGCCTTTTGCTGGGTCTGTTTTTTGTCACCACTGGAACCTCCATTGACCTTCAGGTCAGGCTATACTTTCTAGCTCTCTGCATACAGTGGCAAAGCAGCATTTCACATCCCTTTTGTTTGCAATTCCAATATGTGGCTCTCAAAAACCCAAGATGGATAGCAGCCATTGGCAGATGAATAGACTTTGTCATCACATCCACATGATATAAACTGGGTTCTAGCTGGGGGCGTGTTCTGGTTCTGGTTCTGGAATCTTTTTTCACAATTCAAAACCTGCTGTCTGGGTAACCAAGAACCAGCTTGAGAACCAGAACCAGCCAAAAACGGGAACCAGACAACACCGGAACCAGACAACACTGGTCCACACCAGCATGTCATTTTCCATCCTTGCATGGGAGTTATTGTGTTGGTACAAAGTTCATGGGATTTAACTAGGAATTTTTTTCGCTTTTGCTATACCTTTATGTTGTTAAAATAGTCTCTACTTGCTCCTTGTGAACTTTTGAAGATGGAAGCTGGGTATTGCTTGCTAGTTCTAGAACAGCAATTCTTTCTTGTGAGCTTCTGTTGGATCTGTCTGGTTTTCACAGTTGATTCAGAACTATAGTGAGAGCTGTTGGTGTTACTCATAAAAAAGAGGTGTGCTGGTGGAATGGTGCAGTTATTGCTGCGTGAGTGGCCTAATGTGATCGCGCTGCTTGCGGGTCTCATAGCAATCAAAACTGCAATAATAACAGCCATTGGCCCTCGAGTAGGGCTGTCACTCTCTGAGAGTGTTCGCACAGGCTTGCTTCTCTCACAAGGTGGCGAGTTTGCATTCGTTGTCTTCTCTCTTGCTAACCGGTATATAATATACAACTCCTTTTCACTTCAGTCCCCACAATCTGGAAATCCACAAACATTTTTGTAGTTCAAAAATCTTATGCAAGCATGCAATAGAAATGGAAACAAAAATTTGGTGCCTTGCATTTGACCCACTCACTGAATCTGCGTGAAGGTGAAATGGTTTGATTGACCATTCAGTTAGCTAATTTGGAAATTTCATGATTCGTTGTTGTATGGCAGACTTGGTGTTCTCCCACTAGAGTTGAATCGGCTGTTGATTATTGTGGTGGTTTTGTCAATGGCATTGACACCCTTTCTCAATGAATTGGGTCGAAATGCTGCAGAATACATTGAGGTTCATTTTGAAGATGCTTCATCAAAAGACGTATGCTTCTTCTCCCTTTGCTCAAGGATTTGAGCCCCATCTCTTCTTCTCCTGCATTTCTTAAAAGCTCTAGGAAAACAACAGGGAGATAAGTATATGAATAGTTTATAGAAAGGACAAGGAGATGATGTGCACAAATACAATTATCTCACCCTTATCAGTGAAACCCTAAGCCCTCAGTGCCCATTCTGTACACTTTGAGCCACGGAAAGTTCAACTTGGAATCCTCAAAGATCTGGACTTCTCATTAAGTTGAGGACCCATTTATGTGAATTATTGCAGGAACTGCAGGACCTGAAAAACTATGAAGCAAATGCCCCTGTTGTTATCATTGGGTTTGGACCAATGGGTCAGGTAGTATGTACTTTCTTCACCTTGGAATCTTGCTTTGCAAGTTTTAGTTTTGCCACAAAGTTGACTGGTGTGACTCTGTTGCAATCTTTGTCAATGACTGATGAATCAGAGGATTTTTGCATTTTGGTGTGGGAAGGTGCTTGCAAATTTTCTATCCACTCCATTAGCAGCAGGTCTTGGTGGTGATTCAGCTGGCTGGCCTTATGTTGCATTTGATCTTGATCCAGGGCGAGTGAAGGTACAGAAAGGGTGCTTCAACACTTGGTGTCTTGTATATAGAAACTACAACAGAGAAGAAACAAAAACATTATAGGCTCTCCCCCTCCAACTGCCTCCAGTTCAGTTTCTGCTTTCTTGTGTTGTGTTGCTGTTATCTGAAAGCAGAATATTTTGTTGATTGCAGGCAGCACGTAAACTAGGATTTCCAGTTCTGTATGGGGATGGATCACGACCAGAAGTGTTGGCCACAGCAGGCATTTCAATGCCCAAGGCAGTGATGGTGATGTATACAGGCAGGCAGAAGTCAGTGCAGGCAGTTGAGAGAATCCGCCTTGCATTTCCCCACGTAAAAAAAACTCCATCCTTTTTATCTTGTCACTTTTTGTTTTGGTCTCTTATCATCTGAACAGTTGTAATTGCTTTCAACAATTGTTGACACTGCTAGGAGCCTAGTTCTTGCTCCAGACTGTTGAAGTAGAGAGAGGTACATGATGAGCATTCAGAAAAACTGCTATTCCTGGAACAGTCATTGAGATTGGAGTTTGATTTCTTCAGGAGACTCTCCAGTGTGTAGAGCCTTTTTGTATAAAGCAAAACATTCATATACTGCCTCTGTCTGCTGGACTATGCATAATTCTATGTAACATTGAGGATATGCAGGTGCCCATTTACGCAAGAGCACAAGACTTAGACCATTTGTTGGAATTGAAGCAAGCAGGAACCACTGATTCTCTTCTGGAAAATGCTGAGGTATGATTGCCGTAGAGAAAATGGGTGTAGAAGAAATTTGGATATGATCCTGATGCCAGTACAACAGTCTGCATCTCAAGTAGCTTGAAAGACAATCCCCAGTTGTTTCAAGGGTTTAGAGCTAATAATTACCTGGAAAGATACATGAGTGGAAGATTGCCCTCACAATTGCAATCTTACAAATCTAAGCTAACATAGCCGCCACCACCTTTAGCAAATGGGTGAGTTAATTCTGGGTTTTGAGATTCATGTACCCGTACTGGATGATTGCTGTGCAGACAAGTCTTCAACTTGGATCAGTGCTGCTGCGAGGTCTTGGGGTGATGTCAAATGATGTTTCATTTTTGCGCCAGATGATGCGTGAATCAATGGAGCTTCGTGCTCAGGAGACTTTAGATAAGAAAGTAGCAAAAGACAGCGATTGGCTTGTTGCTTTCCAGGTCAATCAAGAGGGGCTTATCCTCCACTGCTGCTTTCCAGTTCATCTGCAGTCTTGCTTTTTCATCTTTTCCACTTCCTTTGTGTTCCTTTGACTGATTGATGTGAGAAGTAGTTCTAAAGGGGTGCTAAGTGTTGAGCTCTTGGACTGAAAGCTTTTCCCTCTGCTGAGTCAATTCAGGCCAAGGTGAGGCGAACTTGGAAGCCTAGAAGTTTGAAGGATGATTTGACTGCCAGTAAAGATGCCCGTCTGAGCGAGCAACCCCTCTGGGCTGGAAATACAACATTGCCCAATGGAGAATCTTCCTCTTCAGAAAACAGGGTGCAGCCATGAATCTCATATTTCGCTTCTCTAGAAGACATTGGTGCATTTGGAATTGTAGATCTTTGTGATGGCAACTTCTTCACACTGAATGCCTCAGCACCTATGACTGTAAAACTCATAGATTTCAAAGTCCATATAATACAAAAGCTTTCTTTTCTCTAAGACCCTAAACCCCTAGAATTCTGTGCATGCTGTGATTGCAGGACAGAGAGGTGGTGGACAGGGAGCTACCTCTTCTATTTTCTCGTAGCAAGTTTCCAGGACAGGAGGTTGATATATCTGGCAATTCAGGAGCAATGAATGGAGCCAGTGGGGTTGCTCAAGACAATGTGATGTTATCATCTTCCACTACAATCGCCATTGCAGGTCCAACAGGGACAATCATGGAGCAAGACCCACAACAGGCAGGACAGATGGACAAGAGCTCCTCTGAGCAGCAGCCTGAAGCCCTCACTGTCACCATTTGCACCCCTTCAGACACAGCTCCTGAAGGCAGCGTTTCTTCGGGGAGAATTGACAGTGTGAAGGTGATCTTTTACATCACAGATGGTTTGAATAATGACCCATTCTTTGTGAAGTATTGTAGTATCAATAATATCCTCCTTGATACCATTAAGAGGAAATGGAGCTCCTGGTTTGATACTAATGATAGTTTTGTGGCTGCAGGGTCAACCAGCAAGTTTGGCAATCTCAAAGTTGAAGTGGCGGAGAAGAAAAGGAGAGCGGCTTGCTGCCCAAGATGGTGAAGATGAGAGGGGAGTGACATTGTGTGCATTAACAGATGATGATGAAAGATACAAATACAAACTTGAAGGTGATGACATGGAGAGAATAGATGAGACAATTGCTTCTCTGAAAAGGGATGAATCAAATTGAAGAAACCCTCATCATGTTTTTTGGATTGAAGCCAGGAGGGTGTTACTGGATTTGTGCAAATGAACTAACTACAAGGAGTTCCCGCCCACAAACAGCAAAATCAACCCAGCAAGAAGAAGAAGAAGAAGAAGATTAGTCAGTCTTTCTGTATTGAAATCATGACAGTTTAGAAACAGCTGAAATTCAAGCAATTGTTATAATTGTGTCACTGGAGCAGCAACAAGGGAGCAACTGTTGCAGCTGTGTTCTTGTGCACTCCCTCCTTGTAGTAGGCTGCAAAATTATTCAGCTGAAAATTTGTGTAATAGATACACTTTAAGTAAAACATTGAAGAGTCTTCTCGATTCTGAGAAGCAGCAACTTCAAGGCTGAAACCTCAGGGGATGATTTGTTAGGTCACAATAGTAGTAGGCAGTATTGCAACCAAGGATTTTGAGTGGGAGTATAGAGAATGTGTGTCAGGTGCCATACACCTGTGAGTGCAAGTCTTGGAGAATGATCTTTGAACATGGTTAGTGTGGATTCATCATAATTGTCTTATATCAGAGAATGAGCATTGAGCATTGTTCACCATTTAATGATAATTGCTGTTTGTGCTGAGAAGAAACCTGCGAAACCTGTACGAGAAAGAAATGTGCATGCAACAAAACCTGGTAAAGATTTGTGGAGGATTTGACGAATCACATCTTGCTTCCAGAATTTCTGATGAAATGAGGATGTTGGCCATCTCAGAAACAAAACCCTCATACTTTTGCATAGTTGAGATGGAAGAATCCCTGGTTGACAACACAAAGAAATACCAATTCTGCAGGATTGGGTAGGTATTCAAAAGCTGCAAGAGCAAGTTTCAAAGTATGATGTAATGGAAACTGTAGAAGAGCCATCTCCATCTCTTCTATGTATGAATTCCTTGTTGGAGATATCTTCTTAGCTGCTGCAGAAAGTAGTGAATTTTTGTGATGGCATGGAGGAGCAGCAGATGATATCAGGATGAAGAAACTCAACTCTTTTCTTCTTCAAAAGTGAAGCTCGATTCAAGGAGAGAGCCAAGTCACAAAACCCACTAAAAAAAATGCAGATGGAAGGGAGTCTTCTCTTTCCATGAGCCTCAAACCCTAATTCTTCTTATTTGCAAGGTTGAAGAAGACGCGACCTGTGATTATTTCTTTCGTTCTTTGACGAAAATCGCAACAACCAGGTACTCTCTCTTCTGTGTCACTGTCTCTGTCTCTGTCTCTTGCTAGAACCACATTGTATTGCGCGAGTTACAAGTCTCAGACACAGATGGGTTGCCAGTTTGTTTTTGCGCTGAAGGCGAAGAGGGGAAGGGTTTCAGTGTACACATCTGCCGCACTGGACACAAATCTCTCTCACATACACGCCCACACACATGTCAGAAAAGAGAACAATGCGCTTGCTGATGGCATGTGCCATTGGAACCCTTGCTGGTATGGTCCTCACGCTCTCAACCACATCATGGCTCTGCATGGTTTTAAGAGTATCTGGAGGAGGAGCACTCAATGTGGGCACACAGAGAAAATCAATTCCCTTCATTGTGTGATGTTGATTCTATTTTCTGTGCTTCAATTGTAGGTCTACAATTGAAGAAGCAGAAGCACAGAAACTAGACTCTTGTCGGATTGTTCTCCAGAGACAAGGGGAATCTCTGAGAAATTCTGAAAACCCTAGACGCCTTGAGTGTCTCCTTTTCCTTCTTGCCCCAAGTATGATGCAGTAGTCTAACCATATGAGAGTACATATGCACTGCTCATGCAGCAGCAACAACACAGATTGCACATTAATTTGTAATTGCAATATTGGGTGGGTGATTTGCAGCGGTCTTGATGGCTTCAGCAGACAAGAAGGCAAAGTCCAAGGACAGTCCTCGAACTGTAGAGGCAAAATTGAAGGAAATGGATCGCAATGGGTAGTGCTTCAGATCCTCCAGCAGGTGGCAGTGGTGGTGGCACTGTATTCAGCAGCAATGTCATGAGTGAGGATCTCATTGCCTCTTTTTCTTCCCACTATCTGTGTGTGTGTATGAAAGTGAATGCTCCATGAGGAAGGTGGAAAAACGACACTTCTTTGTAGTAGGAGAGAGTGGAGACCCTAAACCCTAAACCCTAAGACCTGGGTCGGATGATGATGGTGTATACAGACACAGAGCTTCCTGGATAGAATTAAAGTAGTTCACCATACAGATTTGATTTTCAGTCCTTTACTCTCAACAATTCTGACAGAGAGATGATGATGATGATGATGATGATGATGATGAAGACTCTGAGGAGCAGGAAAACTTCTTGTTTTGATTTTTGTTGGAAATCAACACAACAACTCTTCGCTTCTCCCCACTCCCTTTTTGTGGCAGAGAATGATGCAGTTCCTATTCTCACAGCTCAGTGAGAGAGATTTCTCTTGCAAGTTTATTTGTGGATTTTTTTCTCTCATGCGAGTCATGTAATAACTTTCAACATAGCTTTCTATGGAATATTGGCAAACCCAACCTGCACCTAGATTCCCTAAAGAAATATGGACATCGTGGCTATGGTGATGGAAATGTGTCACGCATCTTCTAAAGTGGACAACCAAATGGTGAGAGTATGACAGATGATTCAAGTACAGTAAAATATGCAGATAGTTTGTATGACAGTTTGCCTGAAGCTTGGGTGCATTATCACATACTTGTCTACACTCAAACATCATCCTGGGTATACAACTTCCTTCCTGAAAATTGTGTTTTTAACATATCTGGTCTTGGATACTGCAGATACAGATCATGATGACTGGGGTAATCATATTTCAGAGAGCAATGGCAGTGGTTCCTTGTCATGAATTTTTGTTTCTGGTTGATTGAGGAGAGTAAGGAGAAAAAGTTGGGTGAGTTGCAAGAGAATGTGGTGTAGGATTGTTGATGCAGATTCCATTAACCTCTTCTTCTTCTTCCTGGCTTCTTCACTTTTGGTAAATGTTTCTCTTCACCCATTTCTCCCTTTCTCCATTCCTGACTGCAACAGCTTGGCATGCATCCACAAGGAATCAAATTGAGCAGCGCCCATGACAACCATCATGTCCAACAAGCTCAACTTTCTCATCTTCTGCTACTGGCATGAACAAGATACATCGTTTCTTCTTCTTCCTCTTCTTTTCATTTGCATGATTTTCAGAGACAAGGGTTGGGAGAGTTAGCACAGATTCAGTGACCCACAAAAAAGGGGTCCTTGGGTTGCTTAGCTTACTTTTGAAGGTCAGTTTTGGAGTACGGTGAAGACAGTGGACTGGGCAGTGGGGCTTTTGGATCTCTGTTTCTTTGGAAGGCATTCAGTGATGTAATAGTTCTGTGTTCCCCCAGATGCACAGTACTAATGGAGGAGGAAGATGAATCACTTTTTGCTTTCCTGAAAATGATTTTTCAGCTTTTGTAGCTTTCCAGAGGTTTTTTACACTGCTATTTTTTATGAAGGTGATGTTCTGACATGCAATTGTGAGCAGAACTTGTGACAGTATTACTGCAATTATTGTTGGGTTACCTTCACACTATTGTGGAAAATTTTCTCTATTCCTTCTGCTCTTCTATGTGGTGGTGGTGGATATGGTGGTGCTTGTGCTGGTGATATTTGGTCATCTCTGCTTGTTTTATGTTGCCATGACCTGATGATGGTCTGAAGTTTGCTGCAGAGGCACATGCTGTTTATGACCTGGTGCTCTGAAGTTCACTGCAGAGGTGCAGTTGCTGCAGATCCACATTAAATTTGTCCCTGTAGCAATTGTACAAGTAGCAATTGTGAGACCTTGTGAGGAGGAGCTAAAAAAACATACACCATCTCATGCAGAAAACTCTCATCTATTCCCTTTTGTTGCATCATAATCACAGAGCACTCAAAAAGAGCAGCAAAACGCTCTCCAGCGTGCACCAACAACATCATTGTGTATGGTATCTAAGCCAAATGGAATGCACATACACAACTTCCCTGATAAACAAAATGCTTCCATATTCCTCCAGAATGCATCCTCATAGATTGAATCTCGGTGGTGGTGGTCGATTGCTTTTGAGAAATTGCCAATCTTTTGTGTTGCCACTCTCTGTATGGTTTGCTCCATTCCAGTCTGACATTCCTGAGGCCTCAACAAGAGTTTTCTCTCTGTCCCTCTGGGATGTCTATCTGCAGACCACAACTGGCACAAGCGACAATCCTGCAGAGGGAATATACTGCCGGCTGGAAGCTAGCTATATAGGTAAGAAGCGATTGTTGTCCATAGACGTTATGGACATGAAAAAAAGCTTGTGACAGAAACAAAACGTAAAGTGAGTGGAGGAGAGAAGAGGAAGACGATAGAAGAAAACGAAAAAGAAGAAGAAGAAGAAGAAGAAGAGCAAGGGGACGAAGAAGAAGACTGTTTCTTTTTTTTGTGCTTTGTGTTTTATTTTGTGCGGATATTGTGGAGCTCTCTGCGTAGAATCCGAAGAGTACAACTTACCTGCAGGAGAGAAACTTGCTTTGTCCTTCTTTGTCTCTTTGTTTTATAAGGTTTTGTCGTTTTTGTTGTTGCGAGGAAGGAAAGAAACAAGTGTTGTTGTTTCTTTCTTTCTTTCTGTTGCATTATTGAAGAGCGCGTGGGCGGAGCGATGGCGACTGGTGTAGCAGCTACGGTCGAAGGAGGAGAAAGAGGCGGAGAGTTGGCTGCTGCTGCCACTTTCTTGAATGGAAGAAAGGGAGGAGGAGAAGGAAACAACAACAACAACAACAACAACAACAATGCCGGTGGTGGTGCAGCAGCACGAGGAGGAAGACGCAAGGCGCAGTTCCTGGAGGTCTATCAACAGCTGAAGAAGGAGCTTCTCAGCGATTCGGATCTGTTTCAGTACACGACTGAGTCGCGATCCTGGGTTGAAGAGGCGAGCCACACACACAAACATACATTACATTTCTTTCTTCTTCTTCCTTCTGTCGCTTGGCATCAGATCCATCACAGGAAGAAGGAATGCATAACCAAAGCTTAGAAAGAGGAGCTATGACGGAAGCAAAAGCTTCATGAGAGAGATGCTCATGTAATCCTTTCTTTTTTTTGTTTTACAATCTTTGGCAAACTTTGCAACACATGATGCTGAAACAATGTTTCTTCTTCTTCTTCTTGTGGTTTTTTGCTATGTGCAGATGTTGGACTACACTGTACCTGGAGGTGCGCATGATGATGATGATGATGTGCAAGAAGAAGAAAGATTGTTTCAGCATTTGTGGAAGAAAGGAAAATCATTTTGAAGCTCTTGTTTTCTGTTTTTTTCTGGATGTGTGCACAATGCAGGGAAACTGAACCGGGGAACATCTGTAATCGATAGTTTGAGCTTGCTCAAAGGTGGAGATGAGGAGCTTTCTGATGAGGATGTACTCAGAGCATGTGCTCTCGGCTGGTGCATTGAATGGGTAAATAAAAGACTCACTCACACATATGCTGATGCAGCAGCCATCTGTCTGTCTGTCACAAAACAAACAACAAAGAAAAAGAAAACCCACAAAACAATGTTGTTTGTTCTGTGTTTTGATGTAACCCACAAAACAGCAAACAACAGCTTGTTTGTTTGCTGATCATAAATGTGTGTGTATTCTTCTCTTGAAGTTTTTGTTGAAGTTTTTGTGTATGATCATTTCCAGCTCAATTGATTGTAGTTTGATTTGGTGTTGGTTTATATGTGTGTTCATTTTCTGACTTTGTCTCTTTTCCATTAAGAACTCTTCTTGCCATTGATCCTGGGGTAATGGGAGGAGCAGCTGCAAGCCTATTTCCTGGTGGAAGATGATATTATGGACAACTCCGTCACTCGCCGTGGGCAACCTTGCTGGTATAGAGTCCCAAAGGTGAATTTGTGTTCTGACAAACATTGTTTTGTTCATTTCCTGAAGCTTCTTCACAAGATTTTTTTACTAATAATTTTAACTTCTGTAATGCAGGAGGACTATTTGTTTCCTTTTTAACTCTGCTTGCTCACAAGTAAGATGTTTTATGTGCAGGTTGGCCTCATTGCCATCAATGATGGCATTGTCCTGCGAACTCACATCTCCCGAATTCTGAAGACACACTTCCGGAAGTTGCCTATATATACCCAACTTCTTGAGATCTTCAATGAGGTAAAAGATTGGGCCCTCTATCTTGACCCCAAAGCTATCTTCGACCCTAGTTGTGTTGCTTGGTTTCATCTTGCCACATCAGTTTTCTGGTCTGTGAAGAGGGTTCAGAGTGGGTGGGTGGAGAATGGGGACAAGAAATTTTTTTGTAATGTGAATTCCTCCTGAATTGCAATTTGACATCTTATAAACAGATTGGAATGGATTGTGTTTCTTAAAGTCATGATGTTCATCTGCCTGAATATTGCAGGTGGAATATCAAACAGCCTCAGGTCAGATGCTGGACCTTATCACCACACCAGCAGGAGAAGTTGATCTCTCAAAATACGTCTTGCCAACGTATGTAGTATGAACACGTGAGCTGGACACCTGATAGATTTGGAGCGTAGTAACTATAAGTAGCTACTTGAGTTACTTCAATTATGAACACAGTTGAACACAACTGCAGAAGAGACCCATTATGTTCAATGCACTAGAGTCTCCTCTCTGGTTTGTCTATATTTTACTGCAGGAATGATCTCCTGTATTTAGTAATTTGCAATTATTATGATCACAGGTACCTCCGGATTGTCAAGTACAAGACTGCATATTATTCATTTTACCTTCCAGTAAGTTTGTTACCTTGAAGTATGCCCAGACCTACTATTCCTTAATCAGAGTTGTGTGTAGAATTACATGCAGATAAATTTGTGAAAATATACAGGACCTCAGCAAGGTCACATTGCCCTATATGAGAAAAGTTTTGGAAATTCTCTGTATATTTGCATGAAATTTTCAGATGAGTGAGGTATTCTTTGAGTCAATTTTCTGAAATTTTGATTGAGTTGTTCTTCTATTAGGTGTGTGATACTACCAAGTGGGATTTCTTATTTGTTGGCGTATCTTTGTCAAGGTGGCATGTGCTCTTCTTTTGGCGGGGGAGAAAGATGAGGACAAGTTTGAAGCAGCCAAGGAGATATTGGTGCAGATGGGTACCTACTTTCAAGTTCAGGTGCTTCTGAAATACCCTTTTTTGGTCAAAATTCCTCATCTTTTAAGACCCAAGGGTAAGGCAATGTCAGCTGGCTGACCAACCTAAGTTCATGATGCAGGATGATTTCCTTGACTGCTTTGGTGCTCCAGAGGTGATTGGAAAAGTAAGTCATTTCTGTCTCTCATCTCTTCTTACTTTGCCAATGCTCCAACCAACTGCCATTAGTGAGGTGCACAAAGATATTTTGTCAGTTCTTTACAAACTAATATTGAAATACTAGGTTGCAGGTAGATGCCAATGGTAGAATCTGAGTTCTTCCTCTTCCTTGCTGCAGATTGGAACTGACATTGAGGACACGAAATGCTCTTGGCTGATTGTCCAAGCACTTAAACGGGCAGATGACATACAAAAGAAGCTTCTGAAAGTAATTTACTAGCTTCCCTGTTTTGTAACGTTGTTATTTCATGCTGTGTGGAAGCTTCAATGATATGCATGGATTAGCATGGAAGTTACCGCTGCCAAATTGCTTGAATAGACAGACAAGGTTTGTTCTGGAATAATCTTTGAAGTTACATCAAAAGTTACATTTGTCCTTCAATGGTTCTGGTTCTCACTGCTCAGCTATTCTTTGCAGTGAAGCTCATGACCCTCTTTTAATTGTAGGACAACTATGGGAAGGCAGATCATTCTTGTGTGGAAAAAGTGAAGAAAGTCTACAATGAGCTTCAGCTCCAGGTGAGCTCACATCACTGGTGATGTTCTCTCTGTGCACTTGTTGGGTTTTTGCTCAAATCACATTCCAACAAATGGAAGTTCTGAACTGATATTTAATATATCTGTGAATCAAAGACATGATCTGGACTAACCTGCTTCTTTCTCCTGTTCAAAGTTCCTGATAAATGTCTGGATCTACAGAAAGTATTTGAGGACTATGAGAGTGAGAGCCACAGTCAGCTTGTTTCTGAGATCGAGAAGCAAGATGATCAGCGTCTGCAAGTAAGTGGTTTGTGTATTGAATGTTCTTTTAGATGTTGACTTACAGCAAGGGCATGGATTGAAAGTGGTTTGTGTATTGAATGTTCTTTTAGGTGTTGACTTACAGCAAGGGCATGGATTGAAAGTTTGATTGCATGACACAGCTTTATCCCTCAAACTAGTAGTCAATTGTCCAAATGACTAAGCATTGATTTGCAGTGTGCTCAGAACAGTTTCCAGGATCTGTTTGGCTGGTTTGAACTTTTGCTGAAGTTAGACTAAGCATTTTTGTGTATTAGTGGGTTATGTCTATGTCCACTAATTAGCAAGTGCACAGCAAGCAGTTAGACTTAACTAAACTTTTCTGCATTTATGGGGTGCAGGCAGTGTTGAAGTCTTTTTTGGCAAAGATCTACAAGCGCCAGAAGTGAGTAGATATGGGGACTGGTGGCATATGACTAGCTGTCCTAATGCAGCATAATTGCTTAATCACAAGTCATGAATGTCTTAATCCATTCCATTTGGCATTGATTGAAGTTCGGCCTTCCTCATAAAAAACAGGGTTCAAATTTCTGAAAGGATGATCTAGAAGCAAAGCTGTCTGTGTTGTGTATTGTCAGGGATCACGTGACACCATTTTAAGAATGTAGCTTGGTAATGGGGTGAATGCTATGCCTTGGATTATGATGAAAGCTTTTAACTTTGTGAGCAAATATGACTCTCACCATTGAGATGCAATCTGGAATCAAGTGGACTGCAACTGTGCATTGAAAACAGAAAACTCTGTGACTTTTGATAACCATTTGTTGAGGATGTTGCAAAATGTGACTCGGCCATAGAGCCATATATATTGTGAGCTGGTTGCTAGCTGGTACTCATTGTTGTGAAAGGCTAGATCTTACATTTAAAAAATGGTTGGAGAGGTCAGAACTAGTTCAAAGAGGTCTCTCAATTTGTTGCAATCTTTTCTTTGCAAAATCAAAAGCTTACAACAACAAAATAGTTACTAGAAGGGATGTGAGGTTCCAGTGCATGCAGCCTTGAATATAGATGGCAAAATTACTTGATAGCTAGTCGTGTGCATACGTGTAGCTGGTGAAGGATTCTGAACAAAGTGAGGAATTCTTTGCTTTTGTTCATAATGCTCTTTGATGGTGCTCATTAATTAGTTGGTATTTCCTCTTTGCTTTTTGATTTTTATTTTGCAAATTGATTTTTATCATCCATTTGGCGAGAATTGATACCTACCAATATAATACCTTCTTGTCCAAGGCTAGTTTGGCATGATATTGTTTGATAATGTACTAAAATTAAAAATGGTGTTAGGTTGCCATGACCTTTGCAAGGGATCTTATTCTTTCCTAAAGTTCACCTTTCAACTACCCTAACCATAAGCATCATAAAGTTTGGGGGCACATGAGCTTGGACAAACAAAAAGTAGGGTGCATAAGAATAATGAAACATATGAATTATTAGCTACATAGTACATACCATCATGACTTAAGGGAACTCTAACTACCTTAGTCTTGGGTTAAGTTTTACACATTAAAAATGAATAATTCGGTATTTTCAAAAAATGCATTCATTTTTAATTTTTTTTAATTTTTTTTTAGTAAAAATGAAAAAAATTAATGAAATTTGTTTGATGTATGAATGCATGTAATTGAAATGCATGGATGTATAGATGATGTGCACATTCTCTTAAAATCAAGACCATTTTGTCAAGATCAATAACCATCTTGCTAAATAGAGTTGGAAACACTTTTTTTTTCATTTCAAGCATCGCAAAGTTTTTGTAGGTAGTGTTATTTGTCACATTGTTGAGGAGTCATGGCTCATCGAACCATGATCTTGAACATGTTTTGATAAATAAAAAAAGAGGAACATGAAAAGGGCATTATGACATGAAATAATATAGTTGGCAATGGAGGATCAAATATCTAATTCACAAACAACAATAGAAAGAATTAAACATTCAATTAAATGACTAAAGGTACAACCTCACATGACATTGCAATCACTTGGCAAACACATAAAACAAATGAATGAGGAAAAGACAAACAATCAAGAATCCAAGAAGCATTGGAGAAGTACTTACACACAATGGTTTGCATCACACCTTTGGCCTCACATTTAGATTATAGCGAAAAAACATACAAGGTTGACAATTGCTTTACATTATCTTTGTGCATTTCATAGAAAGCAAAAGAACATCCAAGCCCATTTGATAAGCTCTTTAAATGCTCTTTAAGAAAGTTATTAACCTTCAATAAAAAAAGTTCAACCAAGGGTTTAAAAGTCAATAAAAAAAGGAAGAACTTTCACAATCACATAACAACAATTCCACTACTAAATCATTTTTGTTGCACAAGATTAGAACCTCTAGACAAGACCTTTTTTAGACCCATAGTTCAACTATAAAAATTTGTCACCAAATTGGGAATATCAAAGGACAATGATGGTGCATAGGGTGGCATACCTTATAAAAACATACAATGTCGTTGCATCACTTGTCATAAACATACATCAAACAAAGATTCACCTTGTAGCTCATGTGGGGAGAGAACATGGAAAAAAAAAGGATCAAAAGACATACATGTTGCTAAGGTTGAAGATAATAGGCAAATTAGTATTGTAGTATCCTTTGTAATTAATGGAAGTTCATTACCTCTACAAGTTATTTTTATAAAATCAACCACAAGATGTCTTCTTCAAAATGGTCTAGGGAAGGTATCTTTTCATTTGACACATTCTATTAATCATTAGTCTACCTTAGAGACCAATTAACAATTTGTGGAAAGGATTTTATTTCCTTGACAAAAATCAAATGCAGGAATTGAACTTACCGCAAAACCAAAGACAGTATGGATGATGGTCTATTAATTTGTTCTTAAGAGCATGGTGTTTATACAAAGAATCAAGTCACAACATCCACAAATACGTTTAATGTTTGTACTTGCAAATAGTACCTCCAAGTTTCAACTTGCAAATGTAATCATCCAATGCGCATTCAAGCATGCATTTAAGAAGCAATTTCACATGTGGACATCATGCAACATCAAAAATCAACTCTTGAAAGAAAAAGATATAGAAGTTGATTTTTGCATATTGGCAATTAAACTTAAACTTTGTGGGTGCTTCTTTCATGCATGGACACAAATGTGTGAAAGGAAATAAATGATTTACGAAGGGTGGGAAAAGACAGGTTTATTTCATAACTTCATCCCATATTTTCAAATGGAGGCATTAAAAGTAAATGCTACCAAATCATTGTTTTCATAATATTTGACAAAGGAAGTAGATATTAAATATCCAAATGGCCAAGAGGTAATGATTTGAATTTGGATCCTAAAGAAGTTATGGGAATCATAATGCAACAATGTTTGGAACCACATCCAAATCATTCAAAACTTGAACTGAATGGTATCAAAAGCATTTTCAAGCTCAAATATCTTGCTAGAAATAAACGAGCACATCCAAAAACATTTTTGCTAAACCTACACACTTTGTGAGATGCATCAAACATATATATATTTCATATTTTCATTTTGTATTGATCTCATTTATTTGTTGTGTTTAAATGTTTGTGACTTCAATCATCTATGATAGAAAGGTCCCATTATACTACAAATGGAAATGAAAAAAGAATATCGTTCAAGGGTTGATAGCTTGTTCACCTTAACTACCAAGCCTACAAAAGCAAGTTCAATCATGCTAGTTTGTTTTGCAATAGATTTTCAAGGCCCACAAGGCATTTACATCTCCTCACCTTCCTTAGTTATTACCTATTTGAAATGCATTACATTTTGCAAAACATGCAATATTGTTTCATGACTTACAACAATGGTGACATCTAAACCTATGAAACTACATGTCTTTCTTGCCAAATCTTAAAAGTCTTTTTCTAACAAATTATGGGGTGTGTTTCCCAAATAATTTGAACCAATTCAATAGTAAAATGTTAATGAATTCCATGTACAAGTTTAGAAACCACCCATTCTTCAAACATAATGCTCTCCACTAAATTTCACCTACAAGAATGAATGTAAAAAATATATTCACTCACAAAATGCACAACAATTTTACTTACAAGAATGAATGCAAAAAATTTATTCACTCACAAAATGCACAACAATTTTGCTTATAAAAATGAATGCTAAAAAATGCATTCACAAAATGCTCAACAATTTCATTTACAATAATGAATGTTTTAAAATGTAACAACAAAAGTCATTTAGACGATTTGTTGTTGTTGTTGTTGTTTTAATTCCATTTCCAAATGTAGATCCATATTTTGAACAATTAAGCTCACAAAATGAATGTTAAGAAGTACAATAATAACATCACCCATATGGTGGTCATTGTAGCAATTGTTTCGATCTTGCCCAAATGTTGATTTAGAGGGTTTATAGTATCATTCCTGGTGCACTTGACATCAAGAGCCTTGAGACAATGTTAATAACTCTAAAATTGTAAGATTTGGTTGTTAATGAAGTTGAAAATGCATTCCATTTGGTTGAAGCATCATTCCATGGAAATTATAAAAGTTATTACATAATTTGCAACCCACAAAATGGGTGACAAATGATTAACGTTCATTGCCATAACCCAAAAGTTACTTCTCCATCACCTTTTTTGTTTTTATCCATGATGATCACCTAGTAGCCATGGAAGTTTAGTAGGAACTCTTTGAAAACACCTTGTTGCTCCATAATTTTTGACCTTGTGTGACCAATTGATAGATTAATGAAAACTAGTTATCTATTTCAAAGCCTAAGTGAGGAGCTTCCAAGCTTGTATTTAAATAGGACCTTTGGGACCCATATGAGCCCATGCATCCAACAAATCAAAATCAACATATTACTAATGTTCAAGGCAATCTAGCTCCTATTGGTAATCACTCTTTCGAACCCAAGGATGCCCAAGTTGTAATCCCTGTATTTTTCAAAAAAAAGGTTGGTGAAGAAGTTAAAAACATTGGGTTCATAATTGATCACAAGTCAACCAAGATTTTTTAAATGGAAATTGTATGTATGCAACATCAGTTCAACAATCCCTAGACAATAATTGCAAAAAGGTTTAGGTAAATACATGGAAACAATAGCGGTGCAAGGAGTTTCACTCTTGGACAAGGTTGCACAACCTCTCTTACAAGCTTCTTCAAATTTCCATATTTTCCATCAATGTTGGGTTGCATTTATCACCTTTTTCGAAGCTTCAACATTTTTTTTCAAAAAAAAATCATTTAAGGTTTTCAAGAATTATTTAATGTTGAACCTATCCCAAGGTTACAATATTACTATACTTGGGGAGGTCATTGTTTTCAAAACTAGGTTAACAATAGTTAAAAGAGACAAAAAGGGAAGGGCAAGGCAACATTTCATATTTGCATAGCCTTCTAAACAAACATTGGCAATGGGCTTCCAATTGTGAAGTTGTACATGCATTGTTGGTGGGTTTTGTTGCATAAGATATTTCCATTATCACCCTACACTTCGAATTGGAATTTTTTCATACATGTGTTATGCATAGATATTGTTTTAAATTCAATCCATTGTTTTGAGGTGTAAGTGGGATGTCTAGCAACTTATTATTGCTACAATGTTCTAAATATCCACTTCTTATTGAACACTATAACAAGTTCTATTCAACAACCAATTGTTGAACTAGTTATAGGCCGTTTAGCTCCAAAAAAGGAGGAGAAATTAGTTAATGCAAATAGCACTATAATGGAAACATGATAGATTTCAAGTAGTTGTGTACCAATAGCTATGCATTTGGATAAAACACCCAATGTTTTGAAAATGTGTATTTTTACACATCTCAAGATTGAAAGCTTTCAAACAAGCACAACCCACAAATATCAAATGGTTTTGTGGCACATGTCCCAAAAAAAAGAAGGTGTTTTTATAAGAACATTGCATGTATATATTCACAATATTTAGTTTGTAGATTTTTTTACCTCGTCTTGCAACAAATGAAAAATGTAGGAATCATTATATTTGATAATGAAAATAGTGAAAATTCAACTCACAATTGTTTATGCTTGGCTAGGTTCTTTCCAATGGCCATCACTAAATAGACAATCACCATTAAATGGTTTCTCCATTTTTCTTAAGATTTTATCACCTATTCACAAAACAATTTAGAGATTTTTTTTCATCATCTTTTGAATAATGAAAATATTAGTGCATACTTTTGAATGAACTTTTGTTTATAGTTTCAATGAAAATGGAAATATGTTATGTAGTTTTTCTATGGTAACAAGTGATGACCTCATGGGCAAAAAATTTGTTTGGCAAAACACCTTTGTATAGGGCAAGCCTACATGATGAAAATTTTGTGAGTTCATGATTTCCCACTATTATGAGCATGCCAAGGCATTACCTTATAGCTTGAAACCCAATGCTTTAAAGAACGACCACAATTATGGTTGAAATTATTTACATACTTTTATAAGATTTTTTTGGTGAATTTTTACTTGGAAAATGTTTATGACTTTGTAGGTTTGGAGATGAAACTCTATGATGAAGAATTAAAGCTTAATTCTATTTGAGGCTTCTCCATTATTGTCCATGGGATCAAGCCTATGTGATGTGCCTTGTCCCTCTTGTCTACATGTTTTTCTTTTTATTTTGAATTTTTCTAATTATAGGTTCAATCATTGTGTAAATGCTTTACAAAATTTTCACATTGACACCCAAATTCATGCAATTTTCTGCTCTTTATTAATAAAAGAAATCCCCCAACAATTAATTTGGACAAACACATTTATGGAGTCAAATTTAACCATAGGAATGAAATTTGGTGGCTATCCATGTTTTGAAGAAGACTTCTTTCTTTGAGGTTAAAATGTTAAAACATAAGTCCTTAAATGATAAGTGATGATAATTTTTTTTAAAAAATATTGCACAAGTGGATGTTGGAATGCAATTTTCAAGTTTACATTTTAGATTGAAGGCTTCAATTTTCCACATCCCAATGCCATGCTTGAATTTCAATTTCAACATTACATTATTCAAGAAATTTTGTTTGGAAATTTGTAAAAAGCTCAGCATTAGACGATTTAAGAAAGTTAGTTTTGAAACTTATTTGGATTAAAAGTAAATGAGGTTTAAAACCTAGAATTTTAAAAGTCCTGCAAAATCACATTTCAATTCTAAAATATAAATATTTCAGTGCCATATTTTGAGTTGGAAATTTTATATGCAACCTACTATTTAAAACGTTGATAGATATTGCTAAATACATCTTTTTATGAATGAAATTTTACAAAAAAATTTGCCATTTAGTTTGATGAACATTAAACCCTCAAAAGTTACATTTATGGTAACTAATGACAAATTACATGATAATTAATGTTTCAAGTTGAAACATGTGCACATTATAACATTTATGGTAACTAATGACAAATTACATGATAATTAATGTTTCAAGTTGAAACATGTGCACATTATAAGAAACATCATGCAAATAGTGGTTGTACACTTCAATGCCAAGATAATTAAATAAGAGAACATTTGTGTGGATCATGTAATAAGCCATCGAGGATAGAAGTGAATAAATAATGACATTGTCACACCATCAAGAAATTAAATACCTAACATTAACATTTTGATCGTTTTGATAGTTCTTTTCAAAATTAGATATTCATGGTGCCCATTTATCATGTGCCATGTGAGAAATGAAAAAAATCACCTCGATTTATTTTTTTAATTAAAATTTTGATCCTTTTTTAAAAAATTAGGAGTAAAAACACGTTTAGAATTTAAATACCTATCAAAAGCGTTTTGATAATTTTTGATAATTATTTTCAAAATTAATTATTCATGGCCCATTCATCAATGGCGTGTGAGAAATGAAAATAATCGCTTTAATTTTTTTTTAAAAGATGATAATTGTGATCCTTTTTTATCCACTGATGTAAAAACCGATTTATATGGGGTTTTTTGCAAAAAAATTCGTATGTCACTTCTACACAACCATTTTAGTTGTGTGGTCATCCCTAGACCATTCCAAAGTCAATTTAAAAATAACTACCTTATTTTTATACCTAATTACTTATAACTATTTCATAACTTCTATCTCTATAACTACTTAATTTTTTTATTAACTGTCATAATAATTAATTATCTTCCACTTTTCTTAATAACTACCTCCATTTTATAACTATTTTACACCTTTTTCTTATCCACCAACATGGATATTTTTAAAAAATAATAACATGTGTCTTTTCATGTCCATGAAATGTATATCAATTTAAATTAAATTTGACGCTAACACAAATATATGAAAACATAAGAAAAAAATTAAATAATTGATCATCACTAGTAGTGCACAACAACACAAAACTCAAATTAGAAACAAGCACGTGTTTAAATACCCATCACAAATGCTTTGATTGTTTTGATAATTATTTTCAAAATTAGTTATTCACAAGGCCCATTTATCATGTGCCATGTGAGAAATGAAAATAATCATTTCAATTTTTAAAATGGAATTGAAGATTGTGATCCTATAAAAAAAATTAAAACTAAGAACATTTCTTTATTTGTTTAGACTATTAAGGTTTGGCGTGAAAATAATTTCAAAACATCAATTCACTTTGCACATTTGCCATAAAAATCCCAACAATTTCACATTCAAAACTTGTATGGCATTAAAGTCTTGCATAATTTGTAATGTATCCATTTCATTTTTCATTTTTTATTTTGCATGTTATATCATGTAAAAGATTAGGACACATATAATGAGTGCAACAATAGGACAATTGTTGCATGCATGTTGCATGTTCATAAGAATGCAATGTGTAATATTTCATTTATATATTTTATCAAGATATTTTTGAACATTTAATATTTCAAATTTTTGAGATTCATGTTTCAGGGTCATGATGAAGAATTGCTTCTAGGTTGATGAAAAAATATAAATATGAAAATCAACAACTTGAATTAACAAAAGTGAGTCTTATTTGCTTAAACATGAATTATATATGGGTTTTTCCAAATAATTTACTTTGAATCTCTAATTTTTTTTGTTTATACCATCATTGCAAAATCATTCGATGCAAAACATTTAGGACTTTTTATGTATTATGAATCCAAAAATGGTAATTCATAGTTTGTTTATATTCTTAAATAAAATTAATTAGTCGCTAATGATATTAAAAAAATGTAGATTCAACATTCCAAAATTTTGGTTTTCTTTTAAGATAATGGAGTGGGATTGGCTCACAAATGGAAAAAAACATTTTATTTGATGGCTTCAATTTATATGTAAAAGGTGATGTTAGATTTAAACATAATATTCAATTATTGTGATGGGCTTTTATGTATGATAATGCATGTGAAAAAACTAGGTGAAAGGTTTGTGGTTGGAATGACCAATTTACATTTCATTTGTTACTATTTGTTATGATAAAAGCTAACATGGTGTCTGTCTGTCCGTCTGTGTGTCACAAGACGTTTCGTGTTTTAACACTAGGTAGAACCAGCATTGGACCTGCTGGCGGCGGTTAGAGCATTTGACAGGGGGGGCCAGCAGGGGGGCGGGCAGTAGGGGTGGGGGGGGGGGGTCAATTTTTTTTAAAAATTATTTTCATTATAGAACATTATAGAATCTTTTTGAAAAAAAAAATAGAAACTGAATAAATAAATAAATAAATACATTAAAAAAATGAAGATAGACAAAATAAGAATAGAAAAAATAAAAACATGAAATAAAAATAAACAAAAAAAAAAGTAAAAACGCAAAAACTATATAAAAGTGAAAAACTTTATTTTTATTATACAAAATAATAATAAAAATAAAAAACACATAAAAATAAAAAAGTTAAAAGTTTTTAAAAAAAAACTAAAACATGAACCAAGTTTAACCATTTCACAGTGGGGGGGGATGGGCGGGGAAGGACCGGGCGGGGGGGAGCTCGACGGGTGCATTATGCACCGGGTTCACACTAGTTTGTTATGAAGGTAATATGATATTGAATGTAAGGTTTTTAGCCCACAACTTTAGTCACTTTCACAATGGTAGGTCACTTATCCATTTCTATAACCATTCAATACATTAAAAATGTTTAATTCAATTACAATAAACAATATTGGTGTTTGATTGAAGTCATACCTTTTTAATTTGTTGGCTTTATATTAACATGAGCCATAAGAAGCACGACTACCTTTTTTGTTGGACATATCCCAAACTTGGGTTAGAGGCATTGTGATAATTCCTTTTGGATGGGTATCAGGTGTGGAGAATGGGTGTAAGTCGAATGTATAAGCTTATTTGATACCATAATACATTGGCAACTTAACATTAATCAATTTTTTTGTAGATTTTTTTGCAAATATTCTATGATGATCCTATTTTTTTCAAAGATGATGAACTAGATAATGTTCTCAACATCAAAAGCACTAAAAGCTTATATATGCACATTCTCAACATCTAATACATTAAAATGTAAATATATATTTCAAACGTTGCATCTAAAACCTAACCTAACAATGGCAACACAAAGACACAAAATTATAACCCATAAAATTTGTAGATAGGTAATCATGAACATAAAAATCATAAGACATTGTGAAATGTGAACATTAGTAACTACTTATTGTTTGTTTATTGTAGTTAAGTGCATTGAAAAGTTACAAATGCTTACAAATATCACATTTGGCAAAAAATGCTTAAATGCTCAAAGAAATAATAATTCAAACTATTGCATGCAACACTTTTCATTTGATGACACATGTTATGTATGTACAAGCATACAAGTTGTAATTGCTTATGAAAACTACCTTTGGGAAAAAAGAAGCTTGAAAGTTTAAAACAACAAGAATCCAAATGGGTTCATGCAAGAAAATTCACTTGGCATAAAATATTATAGATGTAAGTGAAATGCATAAACATATAATAAATGATTATACTAAAAGTTCAAGACTATATTTGCCAAAAATAAGAACTCATGTTCATTTGGTGTAAAATGTGAACTACAACCAAAATGATCACGTGTGGAATGACGAACTAATGATCTTCTCACAATCACTTCTACTAGAAACACACAAACCCACCAAATGAAAAAGGAGAAAAATAGAGCTTCAATGTAAGACACATTTGAGAATCTAACAATGAATTTCATTTGATTTTGAGAGAAGAAAGTTGCAAAGTTGTCCACCATTTTATTATCTCACATTGATCATATGCGATGGAATACAAGTTTGGAATTTGTTATATGTCTTGTATTATGATACAAGTATTATAAACTATACAAACATAGCATTCCAAATCCACACATTCATAATAAAATGAGTATGTCAAGCCAATGGTAATGTGGTTTTTTTCAAATATAGTCCTATGGCCTATGAAAATAATTGTGTTCTTGAGCTTTATTAAAAAATAATAATCACTTTTGTTACAATTTTCAGTCTTCTTGCAATGCATAAAACATCCTAACAACTTTGATTCCCACATGGCATATAGGCAATGCTTTTTATTGTCAATTTGATTATTTGGCTTCATGGTGTTCACTAATTATACCCCTTTTACTTATTTGATGCATTATTAAATTTATAATATTTTATTCATGCATGTCGAAATGACACAACTTGGCTCCTTTAACAAATCATATGGCGACCACATGAATAAATTCATTTGCCATTTGCCATTTCTTAATTAGACCCCTAAGTTCACTTTCTCAATCAAAATAAATAAAAGTTTGGAATTTGTTATAAAATAGGTTCAATTTCATAGATTTTGGGATCACATGTGTTTTCTTCAATAGGTAATGCTTTTGACTCTCTTGGGTCTCATTTTTGCCAAATAACATTCGAGGTAACGAGTATTAAAATTTCCATTAATTGTAGAGATTAAATCACAAATGAACCATGTCAATGGCAAATCCAATTATGTAAATTATTTATCTATGATATAAAATTGAAATATAAAAATCATAATTGAAATAGAACCATATGGTTAAATGTTGCCCAAGAACTTGTGATATTATTATCATTGGTCATCCATCCTTCTTTCATGGTGTGTTAGTAATTGATGCATATATTTTTGTGTATTATAGCTTTTTGAACTTTGACACACGTCTGTGAAATAAATAAATAAATTTGAAAATTTCCATTCAACGAATACAATATTCTTGAAGATTCAATAATTTTTATCACAAAAATAAATAAATAAATAAATAAATATATGGTGTAGTAAATTAAAAAATTTGAAAAAATTTCAACACTTTTGAAAATAATATAATTAGTGTGGGTGGTGCCAAAGTACTACGGTAATAGTGGGATTGTAACAATGTGATTGTAGTTGGGTTGATATTTTGGGATCTACTAATAATAAAGCACACGGGTGCCCCAATCTCATTGGATTTTAGAAAAAACAAGGGGCATGTCACATTGTGGCCTTGCCATTATTTACATTTAAAAGGTATTTTATGGCAAAAGAAGAAAAATTATGAAAATTCAAGTATTTCACCATAGGCAAAAAAACCTAATATTTTTAAAAAAAATCCTCTAAAACAAAACCAAAACAAAAATCCTTCAAGATATTATTATTATAACTCTCTATAATAACTAATCTCAAGTTTCAACACAAGCCAAAAATATCATCTTTCAAAAATCCTTAGTTAAAAAAATAGACCCATTATTATTATTATCATCATTATTATTAATATTACCTAGTAGGGGCCTATAAAAATCCCTTAAGCTACTATATACTCTATATATGAATATCTAAACACAATAATAATATCCTTCTTGCCTTGGTAGTAGTAGGCAAAAGGCCAAAAAAAAAAGCACACACAATAATAGCAACAAATGGGTTTTGGGAAACTTGATTTGAAAACAACTCCCATCCAAATCACAAAAAGCTTCAAAATTTGCAAAAGCTTCAAAACCTTGAGTTGGGTTCTTGGAAGGTCAAAATTAAAATTTAGGGTTTTGTCCCTTAGGAAATGTGGCTTCTTTTTCCAAGTCCCTTTTTTGTCCTTCTTCATTCAAAGTCGTGTAATTGCAATCTTTTGGTTTTGTACTTTGGTTTGTGGACTATTTGATATGTTTTTAGTACAATCTTTTGGACATCTAAATGAAAATGATTTCATGAACAATCTATATATGATGATGGATTATTCGATGTTTTAAAAAATAATTTATTTATTATTTAAAAAAAGATTTATTATTTAAAAAATATTTTTTTTTGAAAATATATTAATATTTTGACCTTATGTCAATTAATATCGTCCCTACCGATAGTGTGAAAGCACAAATTATGTCACAAATTATGTTTAGTTACAATTAATTTGTTTGGGGGGGAAAGGGGGGGAGTACTCCATTTTTCAAAATATTGATGATGGACCAATCAAAATGGCTCCTTCTGGGAAAAGGGAAAAAAAAACCATGCTCGCATAAACAGGAACCGCCCTGAGAACCTCCGGTTATTTTAATCCCGCCTTCTTGATGGCCGCCCCTGGACTCGTGTGCCCCGTATCAGATCCGGGTGGTTGGAGTGTGGTTTTCGAGAACAAACAGCCTCCCTAGAGAACCGCCGGTTTTTTCCCTGTCCTGTGCCGGCCGCCCAAGACTGGTACATACCCATATCGGGAACCGGGTGGGTTGAGCGGGTATTCCAGAAGCTGCGTGGCAGCAGAACAAGAGCCGCATTGAGACCCGCCGGTTATTTTTTGCCATTCTCCCGGCGGCTGCCCGCCCGGCCGCCCTCGGCTAGCCGAGTACGAAAACTGGGCTCGGTTCGAGTGCTTTTCGAGAGGACGATGAGAACCTCCGGATATAATATTCCCTTTTGCAGTGACCCGCCGGACACGAGAAGGCGGGTATGAACAAAGCGAGAAAAGGGGGCGAGGAGGGGGGGGGAGGGGCGGGGGACGAGGACGCGTTTTCTTTTGCTGCGCTTGTCGGTGCTAACGTTGGCGCGACTATTTTTTTTAAGCCCCAGTTTCACCAAACTTTTGCAGTTCTTTGAGTTTTTCCTCCCCACTTCTGTGACCGCCCTTGTGCATTCTTCAGCTGCCGCTGTTTGGGTGTCGGTTGTTGTGCCTTGCAGGTGCGCAGTTGTGCGCCTTACGCAAACTCTTCGGGTAGAAGAAGAAGAAGAAGAAGAAGCAGAAGAAGAGGATCATCGTTTGATGTTCTTGTTTTCGTCATTGCTGCTTGGGTTTTTGTTTGTTCTTCCAGCTAGTTGGTTGAAGAAATTGCTTGCTGAATCTTTTTTTTGTGTGAATAGGTGGTGGGTACCGTTTTTTTGTTTTGGTTTTGGGTGAGGAGTTGTGGAATTCTGCATTTGGAAAGTTTTGTGTCTTGAAGACGGGAAAGAGAAGAAGTGGTCCGAGTATTTGACCAATTCTTGTCAGTCGTGGTGACGAAGAAGAAGAAGAAGAAGAAGCTGTTGAAGGATCGGGAGAGACAAGGATTTGCACATAGAGACAGAGACAGAGAAGCTGTTGGAGGATCAGGCGAGACAGGGATTTGTTACAGGGAGAGAGAGAAAGATGGGAGGGCAAACAGGGCCGACGACGGACAACGCCGATTTTATAGACGATCTGGACTACACTACATCGCAGCCGCATGCGTCTCCATCTGTTTCTGTGAAGGTGCCTTTCTTTCTTTCTCTATTCGAATTTTACCCTAGAGGCTTAGAGGAGCTCAGGGCTATACCTTGAAGAAAACCCATCAGGTACTGCACCTCTGGGGAATGGAGGAGGGTGGCGATGGTATTCCTAATCACAAGAAGAAGAGGAGCACTCAGTCACACTTGCCGGCAGACATGGCGTTGTTCTTCTTTCTTTCTTTTGTATACTTCACTGTGTGTTGTTTGCGGGCATGCGGATTTTGTGAGATCTGCTGGAAC